>DWDH01000023.1:0-10723 GCA_022343005.1 Apodemia hepburni
CAATACAAAAGCATCAAGCTTTTTTCATTATTTTTTTTCATAATGGACGAAATATTTAGATTTATCTACATACAGATAAACTCTATTATGCATTGATTTTATTTATTTAATTAATTTATGTCAAACAGGTGAACTTTGCAATTGTTAATAACGAGAGTATTAACAATTACAAACGTTGGAAGTGGTCCAGAAAAGTGCTACAAACCGTGAGAAGGCTAAGAGTAACAAAGGTAATTAGACATTATCTGGTGCAGGTGCTGCTCATTCTTCGTCTCAAGAGATATGGCACCGCTCCAAATTGTAAAAAATACCTGAGAAATTAAGCAGATAGTGGTCTTACCTCATTTGACCTATCTTACGTAATGTTTTGTCTACTGTGTTTGTTGATTTCAAAAAATTACAATCTAGAACGCTGTCTATGACAAATTAAATAAAATGTCATCGTGAAATCTACAGGGATTCCTCAATACTTAAAGTTAATAAATGACGATAAAATATTAAGAAATAAAAAACTAGTGCGCTTACTATATTCTGGGGAATATTTCTTTTGAATAAAATCCATAAAATATGCTATGTACGCCGATATAAGACACAAGAACATTGCTTTACTAAAGTAAGTATGTACAAGCAATTGAAATAAAAACGGTCTTATTACGATAAGATAAGATCTTAATAGATCTTACCTAATATTCTGTTCTAAAAATACAAAATTCTAATTTCAAAATCTAGAAATATCACCTACGATCTCGGTAACTGATGAACCAGTAAATTGGTGAAGTGAAAATTTGAAGTCGTTCGGTGAATTTGTGATGTTTAAAAAATTATGAAAGACGCGCTTAATGTGGGGACACCATAACTCAGATTATGTTAAGATGCTGTTTTTCATTAGTGATTCTAAATGTTTTTCTCCTTAGATCCTTTAATCCGATTGTACGAATGAGAAAACAGCCTTCTACAAATAATATTATTCTTCTACAAATAATAAAATAATTCAGTCAGTTGTGAGCAATCGTTTAAACCACGCACGTTTTAAGTTGTCTTTTCTGTTAAAAAGGTGTGCTAAACCTTTTTCCATTTACTATGTTTGAGTGTCAGATGTGCCATACAAATTTCACGGATGGGGTTCAGTGCTGCTCTTGTAAAAAACATTTTGATTTTCCTTGTGCTCAAATATCAGAACAAGGTTGGAGAAAGTTGGGTGCAGAACGAAGGGCGGCATGGAGGTGCGTTTCTTGTAAGACCTCCTCACTGCCTTCCCAAACGCCATCGGATCCTGTTTCTCCTGTTTCTCTGGAAGCTGTAATGCGTGAAATTTTGGATATAAAGGGCAAAATTGCTAAGCTGCCGGATCTTTTTAATAGCATCAGGGAAATAAAGTCAGAACTCACTGATTTAAGAACCAGCTGTGACTTCCTAGGAGGCAGACTTGAGGAATTTTCCACCAGAGTATCTACGCTTGATGAAAGATTGTCTAGTATGGAACCTTTAAAGGATAGAGTTGGCTTCCTTGAAAAGGAAATCGCTTCTCTCAGATCCCAGATAACAATCAATGATGCGAGATCTAGGCTGAACAACGTTGAAGTTAAAGGCATACCCATGAAGAAAAATGAAAACCTTTTCCTAATAGTCGAAGCAATCTGTCAATCTATCAATTATACTGTTGATAGAAAATCTATTAACTTTATCCATAGGATTCCGTCACATAAATCTAACGAGAAACCCATAATTATCAGTTTTCTAAATAGGTATGTGAAGGAAGATTTTGTGGCGTCAGCGCGAGCGACCAAAGGTCTTTCCACAAGAAGCATTGGGTTCAAGGATATAGATCAGCGCATATTTGTAAACGATCACTTAAGCCAAGAAATGAAGATTTTATTAAATAGCTGCAAAACAATTGCCAAGGAAAAGGGTTATGAATACGTTTGGGTAAAATTTGGAAAAATTCATGTCCGCAAGAACAACACATGTCCTGCATTTGTGATTTCAAAAAACTCAGATTTAAGCAAATTAACTTAGAAAATTGTTACTTTGATATGGTAACTATTATTGCTAAAACGTATTTCTTGATAACATTACATATAATTTTTACTATTCAGATTGTTTACTCGGTATATAATTTGCTATGTACATTTTATCTACAATACTACGTGTGTTATCATGTAATAATATTCAATTTTTACTATCATGCACGCCGAATGTTTTGCACCCCTGCACTTATCGATGTTCTACCTGGACGCGTTAATAACAATAGCATTTTTTATGTAGGATTCTTTTGTTCCGCTTATCGCTCAAATGCACCTGGGTTCTCGCTTCGTATTATTGCTATTCTTCACAAACATGCATATTTTGCTATTAATATCTTGCTCTGTCTGACTAATAGGATTTATCGTAATGTCATTTATAATTTGTTATTAACGATGTATTTGAATTATAAGACAAATGCTGCCTTATTTGCAACCCTAACGCGCTGTACTTACAGCTTATATTATTTACTTATATACATATATTTTTTGTTTATACTAAATTTATTTTATATATATTACAATGATTTGTGATAAGTTAAATATATATTACCAGAACGTTAGGGGTCTACGTACTAAGTGTAACACTTTCTATCGTGGTATTTGTCTTAATAACTATGATATAATTATGCTGACAGAGACGTGGCTAGTGGATAATATGTTAAATTCTGAACTTTTTGACAATCGTTATATAGTTTGGCGTCGTGATCGGAACTACAGTGAAACCGGACAAGCCCGTGGTGGGGGAGTTTTGGTAGCGGTTCGCCGTGATATTTCAATAATTTCTAGACCTAGTTATAACTCTTCGGCTGAGGATCTATGGATCACATTAACAGTTAAAAACGGAAACACTATCACCAATGTCCATCTATGTGTCATTTATCTTTGCAAGCAAAATTTAGGCAACTCATTTACTAATCAACTCAGTAATTTTTTAAGCAAGCTAAGTGAAGTAGTGCTGGCAAACCCATACGACAAGTTTATAATTTGTGGTGATTTTAACCTAAGTAATATATCTTGGTCACCTAACTCCGATTCATCCCTAAATCCTTCAAACTTGTCAAGTAATGATGAACGGTTACTAATTGACGACTTGAATACACATGACTTGCGTCAATTTAACGGTATTTTAAACGATTACGGCAAAATTCTCGATTTAGTCTTATCCAATGACCAACTATTGGTGTATGAGTGTCTGGATCCGCTTGTCCCCCTTGATCCCCACCACAAGGCCTTAGTAGTTGAAGTCAAATTTGTCAAGTTATCCCCTTTGAAACCATCAACTCGTATCAAATATTTATATAATAAAGGTGACTACGTCTCTATCAATAAAGCAATTTCCGATATTAATTGGGGATCTGAATTCCTTGAATTAGGTCTTGAGGAAGCAGTAGACTATTTTTATACCACCATAAATAATTTAATCGAAAAGTATGTGCCTAAAAGGAGGATCTCGTTCTCGTTATTTCCCAAATGGTATTCTACTGCGCTGATAAAACTAATTAAAGAAAAAGATAAATATTTTCGAAAATATAAGGTGTATAGTAATCGATCCCATCTGGAAACCTTTAAATTGCTACGAGAAAGGGTAAAATATCTCGAGACACAGTGTTATAATCAATTCTTATGTTCAGTTGAGAACTCGATTGAACATAATTCTAAATCTTTTTGGACTTATATTAAATCAAAATCTAATTCCAATAATATTCCCAGTTCTTTAAATTATAATAATATTACATTATCAACGGGAGAAGCCATTTGTAACGGTTTTTCATCATATTTTTCTTCAAACTTTTTATGCACTGACGGTAATTCAACATACTCGATATCAAACGATTTAAATCTTTCAACTGGAATAGGCGATTTGCATCAAATTTCTGTTTCCGAAGACGAAGTTCTCAAATATCTCTTGAATCTTGACCCATCCAAATCAGCAGGTCCTGATCTGCTAAGCCCGGTTTTCATTATTAACTCTGCCAAGACCATAGTATTGCCCATCTGCCTTTTATTTAAAAAATCCCTTAAGGAATGTAGGTTTCCCCGGTTATGGAAATCAGCTTTTGTTACTCCGATCTTCAAAAAAGGCTCAAGATCTGAAGTTACTAATTATAGGCCTATCTCAAAACTTTGTATCATAGCAAAGGTTTTTGAAAAAGTGGTCTACAATCAGGTTTATGCAAGTATAAGCAATTCTTTAAATTCAACTCAGCATGGTTTTCTTAAAGGCCGATCAACCGTTTCTAATCTAATTATCCTTAACAACTATTTAACTGAGGCGATGGATTCTGGGCAACAAGTAGACGTAATTTACACCGATTACAGCAAAGCGTTTGACAGAATTGACCACAAGATACTGATTTCCAAGCTGTTTGCTATTGGGATTAGGGGAGATTTGCTACGATGGTTTTCATCTTACATTGAAAACAGGACGCAAGCTGTTGTAATTAATAATTATATTTCTAGCTGGGTGAAAATCCCAAGCGGTGTGCCTCAAGGTTCTTTACTTGGGCCACTATTATTTCTTATTTTTATTAACGACATTTCCAACTGCTGCTTATATACACAAATTCTCTGTTTTGCCGATGACATTAAATTGTTTGCAAAAATTAGTAACGCAAATGACGCTTGCAACTTACAGTTAGATCTACTCTTGAAACCGATTTAAGTTTTAATACAATAATCAGTAAATTTTGAAGTACATTTCGTACTCTGGAAAACCTATATCATGACACTCTTGATGAGTTAAGAGCGATTTAATTAAAATAAAAATTCCATTTGTGTATAAATATTCGTCAATTATTGGTTTATTATTATTCGTTAAAAATTACATTGTTTTCAAGATTAGGCCAGCAGGATCTCAAAGACATCGCGAAAGGACATCACTATCTGTCATGCCATGCGATGAGATTTATTAGATCTATTTATTATTATTATTCTGCTAAACCAAAACACCGAAACTCCGATAGAACATTGTCCACACCATGTATAGTGATAGTGCGACCATGTTGTACATGTAATATACTCGTGTAGATCGGAATGAATGTCTCCCCAAAATGACAGTGTCAGCTGCTATGTTGATACCAGAGACATTCCTAGCCATCTAATACATTCACTCTTGCAACAAGTTATATAACCTACCTATAAATATACTAGATGACCCGGCATACATTTATTTATTTATTTATTTAAACTCTTTATTGCACAAATTACAAAATCGGCACAAAAGGCGTAACTTAATGCTGTTAAGCATTTTCTTACGCAGGACTGTTGCAAAGAAAATTATGCTTAATTTACCTGCAATCAACAATAAATAATACATTCCAAAAAATCAAAACATGGTAAATAATAGTTTTTCAACTGTTGCAAATATTTATTGCAAATAAAAAATAGTTACATTTCTTATAATAGTACCAGTATTTAAATATACTTATAAAAATAGTAGCTGTGAGGTAGGTACGGAATTAAAATCTATATTATAAATGCAAAAATTTGGATGGATACATGTTTGTTACGATTTTTTTTTATTTATTATTAATATACGTTCAAAATGTTGAATTAAAATTCGGTATTACAAATTTGTGATACATGAAAGTTGTTACTTCGTCATCATTACTTTCATTGATTGAACATATTACAGATGAATGTAAAGCTTTCAAGTCCTTATTTTGTATTTGAACTGGCAAAATATTTGAAGCAAACATTAATGCCTCTTTATTGTTAAACTTAGTAAGAGACAGACATACATTTAATTTCAGAGTCTCGTTATCTAAACATGTCCAACTGGTCATTGTTTGTATGGCTTGTGAAATAACATTAGCTATATCTGAGTAAAAACTATAATATAGCTGTTGTTTGGTCTTCAAATCATTTATAAGATCAACAAGTCCCTTTGCAAATGAATCCGACACCTCCGTTACAGATAAATGGTCATAAGTCGTTGCTTTCTTATCAGCATTGAATTTCCCAAGTCCAACTGAATTTCTTGCTAATACCATCAATTTAAGTGTCAATTCAATTTGATAAATCTCTCTCAGTGGCCATGTCTTAATAAAAAATGTAATAATTTGCTCATATACTGGAATAATATAGGATTTATTTGTACTGTCTTTTCTATAGTCTGTGTTATCTATAAGTTTATTTACAAAGTTATATAAAAAGGCACGTACAACATATTTTTTACCTCTTATTTCATGCCACAATTCTGAGCAATTTTGCATTATAGTCTCAAGTAGTTTGGAACTAATTTTTTGTTGTTCTTCATTATCGAAATGTGTGATATATTTAGCTGTAAGATCCCATTTTTTATCAATTAAGCCATTAAGTCTGTTACTGTCGTCAAATTGTAAAATTTCTTTGTTTATCAGTTGACTTTGTATATGCTCATCAATTATCACTGCCTGACAAAAATCTCTGTCTATTTGTTCAATATACGAAGTTATTTTATAAATAACATTATTTTTTCTATTAATATTAGTCAAACTATTATCTGGTAGCTTTTGCACAGTTGTCCATGCAGTTTGTAAATAATTTCCATTTAAATTACTAGGCAAAGAGGCAGATACTGTCAAATCAAATATTTCCTCCTGATCATTTTCATTTAAATCTAATGTTAATTTCTTTAATATTTCATACAGCTGTGCTTTAACTACTGTGTTAGCATTCTTAATTTTTTCGAAAAGTGACTTATAAATAACGGCCCGTAGTGATACATTTTTTGTTTTTTTCCAAACATTGAGAATGAGTTGGGTTAAGTCTTCTACACTATAGCTTTTAAATGCCAGTCTCAAACCATGCTTCTGAATGGATACAGGGGCATTCAAAACAGCTTCGATGAATTTTATTGATTGAGGCGCTGGGAGGTTTACTGAATAAGAATTAAACATAGGCAGACAGAATTGTACATAATCACCTTTCACATACTGAAGTATATTCTCTAACGGAATTGGAGGTCGTGAATAATATGCAAAGCGACAAATGGCTTCTTGGATTCTTAATAAATCTTTGTCCATAACATCATGTTGAATTTTTGCTTCTGTTGGAACATGCTTTAATGTGAAATCAATCTTATAATTTTGATCAGCAAGTTGAAATAGGGCAAAAACAGGTTGATTAACATCACTGCTCCATTTGTATTCAACTTTTTCTGCCAGCCACTCTTCAAAGAAAGCCAAAGCAGATTTCATAATGTCGTTTGAGAAATAAATTTTAAGTTTTTGTAATAATCTTCTTATATTCAAATTTCTGTCATAGTGTGGAATTTTTTTCAATTCTGGTAAATGGTTAATTAGTAAAATTTTATCTTTCTTTAATAATCTCAATAATGTTGCTTCTGTAAGTTCTGTTTTAGATTGGAACCATTTATGTTGTTTGAATTCATCAAAATTTAACTTAATTAAATTTAAAACAAATTCTGGGCAATCATCTTTCGTCTTTTCAAAACCTTGCATGACATTCAAAATACTGTATATGTGTTCTATGGTAGACTTCACATTTTGTTCCTTTTCATCACCAGTGTATGCTTTTTCTGTAAGTTGTTTAATTTTATTTATAAAAAAATCTATTAAAAACGCATACAGAAGCTTTTTTTGTTCTAATGAAATTTTTTTAGAATATGTTGAAAATAAATAAGATCTTGTTTTAACAACAAATGATGACTCCAATACTTCAGGTATTTTATTGTAATGTATTATATTGTAAATGATAACTAGCATTGTATATCTGTCATCGTATCGGGAAGAATCGAAGTTTATGCTGTGAAGAAGTTTATGGAATGGACTCCAACAATTCTCAGTAAATTCAAAAACATTATGTTGTTCTATTATTTTATCTATAAAATTTTCTTTTTTATAACTATTTTCATTGACATGCCTCTCATAATAATAAGATATTAACTTCTCCAGATGTGTTAAATCTGATGCAGATTCTACTAATACTTCTAACATATCTGATCGTTTATTCTGACATGTGGTTGTGAAAATCATTTTTTTTATATCATTAAATGCTTTGTCAAATTTTACAAATTTATACCAAAGAAAGTCTCTATCTTGTCCTAATAACTCCTTTTTTTGTTCTAAATGTGTAAGAGCCCACGCATTCCGTTCTTCTGCTGATAATAATTCATAATATTTAAGGCGATAGAATTGCAAACTCATTTCAAAGGCATCCAAAGGATATTTTTCATTATATATTTTTTTCAGAAACATATATTTTTCATCAGCTGGCAACACATTAAAAAAATCAATATATTTATGATAGAAATTCATGTTCCAAAAATTATTTACTACATCTGGCAACATAGCTACAATTAATATTTTTACCTCTTCTCTGGTACTACATTTGACAATCATTTTTAAATTCAGAATACGTAGGTATAACCAAGGCTTGTTAAAGACTCTGTGCTTATATCCCAACATAATTTCTTTAGATATTTTTGAACCAAATTTCTGATATTGGTGATAGGAGGTATAAGGAGATGGCACATCCGTGTACTCTTCTAAAATATTCAAATATGTCTCACCCAAAGATGTAAATAAATATCTAAATTTGTACAAGTCTATATCTACATTAGTTATAGCTTTCTTTCTCTTTTCTAAGTAAAGTTTTATTAGATTAATTGAATTGCCAAAGAAATGCTCAAAATTTATATCATCATTAATATGAATCTGCTTCTCTATAAACTCAGATTTTACAGACTCTGAACTTTTTACTAAATAGTCTGAAGCAATATTATCCAATTGAGCACTTATACAATATTTATAAAACTCATATGCTCTATTTGCATCTTTTATATTTGCAGCAATAGTCGATAGAGTCTTCTTTTTCATTTTTGTTGACATAAAAGGAAATATATTATTGTGAAGGTTGTCCGGATTAATAAAGTACACAAGTTCATCACCATAAAGCCATGGGCATTTAAGTGCTCTCGTAACATATAAACTATCACCACTCTTCAAAGTATCACTGATGTAGTCAACATTTTTATATAAATTGGCCAGATCAATTTTGAAAAGTTTGTCCACATCGGATTTTTCCTCTTGCAGTTTTATTTGATCAAAATTAGTTTTATTGTTGAAAGCCTCTCGTACTTTTGAATTAAGTTCATGATGTCTCTTTCCAAGATTGTTTTCATTTAATTCCAGCATTATTAGTTCACCTAAAACAAAATAAAACATTATATACATAATGACTTTATTGACTGCCTCGTAATCTAGGGTATAACATAACATATTTGGCTCCGATCTTAAGGTCCCAAGTTTAATCTTCAAGAGGGGCGAAAGAGTTGTTTTTGTTAAATTCAAAATCTCAGTAGCAGCTTGGATTCTGTCATTCTAGTATGCACTCCTGTGCCTCGGATGAGAAGGGAAAACTGTCAATCCCAGTTATCATTAGAAACAATAATATTTTAGTTTTTAGTTACAGTTTTTGTCATTTCAGTAAATGTGGTGATGGGGACACTACTCATTTTTAACCAACAGGTGATGAACACCCACTGCTTCCCTCCCCCCCTTTTTTAAATGAATGAGCAGTACTATCTGGGGCATGACTATCACCATATCAAACATATAACACAATGTAACGTAAATTCTAAGGCCATAACATGATTGTAACATAATGCATGATTCTAAGTTATCATTCTCAAATGCTTTAATATAATTATAATTCGACACTAAAAAATAATTTGTACCATTCATTTATTTATTGTGTACTTTATATGTAAATATTACACACAATTTAACACATTATTTTTACTGTACACATCTCCACCATACCACAGCTAAAGCCAAAATAGTCTATTCATGACAGAGTTCACATTACTGAAAATTTGTGGCGAAATAAAGGATGCTCTGATTGGTGATCATAAAAGTACACAAATGGTCAATTTTATCCAATCACATGTAAGACACATTGTTGCCAGCACAATAGGATCCAAAGCAAATAATTGGTTAAATTGCATTATATTAAAAGGAATTACAAAACATTTTAAAACGCTAATACATGATTAAAAATGTACAAAGTTATACCCAACCCCCACTCATAATATAATATGGATTTAATTACAATCTGAATGTAGAGGCAGGGTTACAAAGGCACAAAAAGATATTTTGCAGAAATACATACTCTCAGAATAGAGCATGTCTCAAATGCACATTGATTTTTAAATTTTTTAAAAGTTTTTTAAATTTTTTAAATTTTTTAAATTCAAACTGTTAAAAATTAACTTTGTCTATCGAATAGGAATGGCTATCAAAAATTAAAAATAATAATCATCAAAACAATTGCAAGAAAATTGAATACTTAATATGAATTGTTTCAATTCAAATTCAAGAAAGTTTCAATACAATAATCAATGAATTATGAAGTACATTTCGTACTCTGAAAAACTAATTTTGTTTATCACATCACTAGTTTTGAGCAATATTTGATTGAAGAGTACCATTTATGTATAAATATTCTTTCATTTTTGGTTCGTCACTATTCGTTTAAAATTATATTGTTTTCAAGAGTAGGCTAGCTGGTATTCCTAAAAGTAATAGTTGGAAGTTATAACTTATAATCAGTACCTACGTAATTATTTTAATACTAGCTGTCCTAGCAAATATTGTTTTGCTATTATTATTATTTTTCCTCAGGATTTTCCATATTTTCTCACCTTTTAAAACTTCCCTGGACTTCCACAAATAATTCAAAACATTAGCCAAATC
>DWDH01000024.1:0-10712 GCA_022343005.1 Apodemia hepburni
TGGGCCCTCCAGTGGATGGTTGAAATATTTGATATGGCAGATGATGGTTAGTCAATAAAAATCTGTTAATTTTGTAAAGCATTCTAGTCAATACAGAATATTTTATTGTCTAATCTTAAATTTGCTTATTAAAAATATTTGTGATATAATTTTGTATTTAAATGTTTTATTCACCTCAACAAGAGGGTCTACTAATACAATACTCCTATGGGGATAATACAATTAGTGCATTTTACAGCACACTGCACATACAATATGTGCAAGCATCCTTGCATGCTTGAATATGTAAATACTTATTTCTATTAGCTATAAGAGGGAGTATTTAATTACGAAAATCTAAATTCTTAGTATTAGCTCGGAGTCTGGCGGGTTGGCGTGTTTGTTATCACTCCAGTGTCTTTGATGAACACGTAAAGCCTTCAGCCTCGATTATCGCTAGAAATAGTTGATAACCGCTATCCGGTCGGTAAAATGCGGCGATTGGGATAACCACTCATTTTGGTACACCAACAAACCGGCGAAATGGCCAATCTGTAGACGTTCGGTTTATTCTGCCTAAATAGTAACGGAAGCGGCCATAATTTTTTTTGGTAGGTATAGCTTTGTTCAAATCAAGCGAATTTAACCTTTGTAACACGTATTTATAAATTATTAAACTAGGAACCCGCCACAGCTTCACAAGTAGAGCATACCTGTTTCGTGAGCATACTTACATGCCTGTTTTTGTTTTGTCATCATAGTCTCATCAGCTTATTGCATCGGAGTATGGATTACATTTTTTTTATATAATAAGATAGCAAACTAACAGAATATGGCTTTCCTGATGAAGAGAGAGGGAGCCATGGCCTAAAGACACCAATGATCCGTAGATGCGTCGATTATTTAATATGTTGTAGAAATTTTTAATGGGCTGAATGGCCTTATCGATAACATTTCTACCAGATATTTCTGCCCAACAAATATACACGGGGTTACTTGTAAAGGTCTAGCCAAATTTTCAAGTTAGGAACTGAATGTTAAGTTTGAAGTGCATTTTAATTATTATTGTAAAATTATAAAAAAATAATATAAAAATATTCTTTGCAAAAATTCAAGAAATGCCTAAATAAGTAATTTAGGTAACACAACTTGGATCAGTGAACTCTGGCGCGGGAGGATTTAAAAAGTCAGTAGGTACGTGTCATTTTACATTATTTAATTCGGTTGAAGCCACTGATAATAATTAATTATACTAGTTCGAAATTTATTATAAATAAAAATATATAATTAAAATAACAATCGTGTAACCTGTTTTTCGTACCAACATTGTATAAACTGATTACTCTCAAAAACAATGGCGTTGTTCATGATACTAATTCAGGGTACATAATACATATTATATTTAATACAATAATCAAGTTTACTCATTGTTACTAAACATCAGTATTTTTAAACAAGCAATGTAACAATACGAATTACAACGACGCACGGCCTCGAATACTTTCTCGCTCACACACGTTAGCCGGCCGCCGAGGATCTCCGAGCGCAACCGAAGCTGACGACCGAGCGGTATATAAGCGGTCGCCCGCGCCATATTAAATCAGTTATTAGCTAGCGACAGCCAAAAGCGATAGCGCATACTGCAGTCCATTGGTTTGTCTCAGTCAGGAGTTCGATAGCGTACACTGCAGTCTTCTCCTTGACTTCCCTAGGGTTAGCTAGTGCCATTGCGATAGCGTATACTGCAGTCCTTTGGCTTTTCTGCGTCGGGATTGAACGTGCCCAACCTTGCCGTTAATCCACGACATTAGTGTAGATAGGTAATCAGTATATGTATGCACACCATATAAATGTAACCCATAAAATGATTATTATCAATAAACCATACCGTTGACATTGGGCTTTTCCTTTACTTATTGCTTCATTGGCGCCCAACGAAACTACCTTTACTTATTGCTTCATTGGCGCCCAACGAAACTAACTACCCACTCAGTTGAAGGAAAATCTACAACTACCCTACATTGTTGGTATATGTATATTCCATAAAGTACTCACACAAAATGGAAGAAAATAAATCTGCAAGGGGGGTAGATGGTGAACAACCTACAAAGAAGGTAGTTACAGATCAACAAGAAGGCAAAGTAGCATCAGTGTCAGCAGTACAGTTGTCTAAAGAACAATTTACGGAATTATTGAAATTTCTTCCTACGATGCCAGCAAAAAACTTTGTACCATGTACGATCCGTTTTCATGGCGAAAACGATTGTAATAAGGTAGAGGAATTTATAAGTAGTGTTAAACTATATAAGGAGATGGAACGGATAAGTGACGAAGACGCTTTGACGGGGTTGCCATTACTTCTAAAGGATAAAGCAAGTGATTGGTGGCGAGGAGTACGTGGAGAAATAAAGTCATGGTCGTCAGCGCTAAAGGCTATCTCCGCTGCATTTTCACCCCAAAAACAGCCGCATGACATATACTTAGAAATATTTGCAACACCACAAGGAAAGGATGAATGTATAGATGATTTCCTATGCCGAAAGCGCCTCTTACTTGGTGCTTTGCCAGCAAAAAGACATAAGGAACATGAACAAATTGACCTTATCTATGGGTTGTTACGACTAGACCTAAAAAAACATATAATGCGCTCAACGATCTCATCATTTGCCGATTTAACGGAAAAAGCCCGGCATCAAGAAGCTTTAGAAGGCACAAAAGGTGTGACAACGCCAAGTACATCTATAGCACCACAGTCTTCACGGAACTTTTCAAGGAGTAATCAAAGCAGGTGCGCGTTTTGTGCAAAAAGAGGTCATATTATGGAAGTATGCCGTAAGCGCCTGGCAAAACTTAAAAACGATAACGACAAAGAGGGCAATGATCCTAAGCCGCCGGTTTACTGTTATGGGTGTAATGCGCCGGGAGTATTCCGAAGCAATTGCTCCGCCTGCAATAACAAAGAAACTCCACCGAAATCAGTAGCTTTCTATACCATAGAATCTGCCAGAGAAGATCATGTAAAAATACCTACGATTGAGGTAAAAATTCTTGATCAAACAGGATACGCATACATTGATACTGCAGCACGTACTAGCGTTGCAGGAGAACATTTATACCAACTTTTAAAGAAAAACGGAGCGCAATTCAATGAACAATCGGCCGAAGTGAGCTTAGCAGATGGATCAGTCAGCAACAGGAAGCTTCTAACGACCACCACAGACATTTACATTGGGAACAGGCTGAAACAGATTACCTTTACGGTTATGCCAGAAGCCATAGAAAATCGTACACTGTTGGGCATTGATTTTCTAGAATTAGCTGGTATAGTATTAAATTTGCCCCAGCGGACATGGTACTTTATAGATCAACCTGACGTCGCCTTTCCATTTTTGCAACTAAAAAATGAAAAGAAAATACCGTTGCTAAAAGCTGCAAAAAAGTTAACCTTCCCGGAACCAGAGACCAAAGATACACTAACAGACTTCCTCTCTTGGGCACATAACTTACCGAACCTGTTATCACCATTGCCAAATACACCATCACCACGATATGAAGAGGATGCTTCGCCCCCGAAGAAACCATGTTGGCGTTTGCTCAAGGTACCAACACCACCACGCCCATTACGCCCGCGTGAACCGGCAGACAAAGAATCTCAACACGATCCTCGTATTGATTATATAACAATAAACCCTACTTTACTGTATTCCATTGATATTTTATTACAACCTAATGAAGGCCATTCCCTGTCTGGTAAAGAAGTAACCGAATTTAACAAATTATTAACCGATTATAGCGATATCTTTTCTAAAAAAGGAGATCCAACTACTTATATTGAACTTAAAATAGACACAGGGAATCAACAACCTATAGCAGTAAAACCATATAGGCTGTCCCCAGTGAGACAACAGCAATTAAAAAAAAAATAGATGAGATGATTAGTAACGATATCATAGAAGAATGCGACTCACCTTAGTCTGCACCAGTTGTTTTAGTCCCAAAAGGTAAAGACGATGTAAGGGTGTGTGTAGATTATAGGAAACTAAACGAGATCACCATACCCGATAGATATCCATTACCGCGTATCGACGACCTACTTCACCAAGCAAAAGCGATGCCAATTATGACCACAATAGACTTACAATCAGGGTACTGGCAAATAAAAGTTAATGAGTCCGACCAAGACAAAACTACATTCGTATGCCCGTTTGGAATGTATAAATTTAAAAGGATGCCTTTTGGATTACGCAATGCGCCGGCTACTTTCCAAAGGCTAATGGATAAATTCATACTTGGTCTACGAGCAGAATGCGTCCTATGTTACTTAGATGACTTGATAATCAGGTCCAGCTCATTTAACCAACACTTACAAGATCTTCGCGAAGTATTTGAAAAGTTAAGAAGCTATAATTTGAGAGCCAATAGGCGTAAGTGTAAATTCGGATGCACAGAAATAAAATATTTAGGTCACGTAATAGTCCCAGAAGGAATTAAAACTGACCCAGAAAAAGTAAGCGCAATTATAAATAGACCACAGCCTAAAAACTTAAAACAACTAATTTCTTTCCTACAAACAGCGTCTTGGTATAGAAGGTTCATTCAAAACTTTGCCGAAGTAGCAAGGCCTTTAACCAACCTAACAAAAAAGAAAGTTAAGTGGACATGGACAACAAAGCAACAAGAGTCATACGAAACACTGAAGACTGCACTTACAAAATCACCAATTTTAAAACAAGCTGACTTTGAATCACCGTTCATCATTAAAACTGATGCAAGTAACTATGCAATCGGAGCAGCTTTACTCCAGGGGGAGGGTCCTAATGAACACCCCATAGAATATGCCAGCCGCTTGTTAAATCCAGCGGAAAAAAACTACACAGTGACGGAGAAAGAAGCTCTTGCCATTGTATGGGCGGTAGCACGCTTCAGAGGCTATATAGAGGGTACTAAATTTATTACAATCACTGACCACCAACCACTGAAATGGTTACTCAATCTTAAGTCACCAACAGGTCGCCTTGCTAGATGGGCCTTGCAACTGCAACCGTATAATTTTGAAATTAAGTATTGCCCCGGAAAAACAAATGTCTTAGCTGACAGTTTATCTAGACCACCATGTGATGAACACATGGAAACATGTGAAATGTGTCAGATAGATATAGATTTTCCGCAAAGAAATGAAACCAATATACGTGAAGAACAAGAAAAAGACGCGGAAGTAAAAACCATAATATCGGCTCTTGAGAATCAGTTGCAGTCTGAAGATTACATTCAATGGTCCAGGAGAGGCTATATACTTCACAACAAGGTTCTTTACCGATTCACACCCGACCAAGAAGATGAAGCTGCTAAATTAGTAGTTCCCAGACACGAAACTCACAAAATATTAAAATTATATCATGATTCACCAATAGCTGGCCATCTCGGAGTAGATAGAACTGCAAAACGAATTGAGAATCATTTCTTTTGGCGAGGACTACGCAAAGACGTCATAAAATATGTAAGAACTTGTGCTGAATGCCAAAAGTACAAACCATCAAATCAAAAGCCCAGTGGGTTGTTTCAATCTACGGCTATAAACCAGCGATTTGAGGTATTATCAATCGATTTATTTGGGCCATTACCAAAGGGCGAGAAAGGCGAAAAATGGATATTTATTGTAGAAGACACAGCTTCACGGTGGGTAGAACTGTTCGCACTAACAGAAGCATCAGCTAAGAATTGCGCCTTAACCTTATTGAACGAAGTTTTCCTGCGATATGGACTACCCCGCAGAATAACAAGTGACAACGGAAGCCAGTTCGTATCTGGAGTTATGCAACAGTTGCTGTATTGTCTAGATATAAATCATTTCTTAAGTCCAGTGTATCACCCAGAACCCAACATTGTAGAACGCAAAAACAGAGACCTAAAATACCAAATTGCAATCATGGTACAAAATAAACACAATTTGTGGCCATACACTATTCCAGCTATACGCTTCTCCATGAACACAGCTTACACACAGAGTACTGGATTCACTGCTGCCTACCTGACCTTTGGAAGAGAAATGAGAACACCACTTGAAGTGTCACACAACTTTAGTGAAATAGTACAATCAGAGAAATTTATTCCGGAGATTACACCCGAATTAAAACGATTAGCAAAGAATCTCACGATTGCAAGGGACAATGTAGAAGTAATGCAGGATAGAAACAGAACCAGAGCAAATCAAAAAAGACGCCCTGACTCGGGCTTCGAGAAAGGAGATCTTGTGCTGGTGGAAACTCATCCAATCAGTAACCAAGAAAAACAGTTTTCTGCAAAGCTAGCACCAAAACGTGATGGTCCATACGTTATAATAGGAAAACACGGAAGTTCGACCTATGAAATTGCCAACATCAATGAACCAAGAGAGTAGCAGATAAACGGCGCTAGCGGTCATATCAAGTTTGCGATCGCTCTGTAAAAATAAATTTTATTTCATTAGTAAAGTAACTTATTTGAAAAACAAAGGTGACAAGTGTGTTATATAAGAAAAAATGAGTGTATTGTGAATTTGGCTACTATTTTTTATTAGGTAAATGATAACGATAAAAAGTGTTAATACAAATCATACTTTGCATATTGTGGATAGTGATTAGTGATGTTGTGGGTATCACAAAAAACTAAGCGACTATTATAAAATAACACATTTACTGCAATATACCGATCAACAATTTCGCGTAACTCGATCGTGACTAGTTGGCGTATTGGTGCGGCTTACGGAACGTGTCAACGATCCGCAGGTTCAAATCTCAAGTGGTCACTCACACTTAGCTTTTTTTTTTTTTTTTGTATTTTCATTTTTTTTTTTTTATTATTTTAATTGCTGTTAAGATGACATCCAATATACTATGGGGTTGCTGTACGAGTGGTTCTCCTGATGAAAAATACCTACCTTGCAGCATTTGTATGAAATGCTATCACTTAGTATGTTTATCACTTGATGAAAATTTGGATATAGCTTCAACAGGCTGGAAATGTCCGTTATGTCAGGGTCCCAAATCATCTAAAAACGACAGCACACCTGTGCGTAACGTTAATATGACTAGAGGCTCCAGTTGCAAAAAGACAGCTGCTACTTCTTCACCGGTGGCAACAAATATTCAAGTAACCCCGATTACAAAGGAAGACATAGTAGCTGTCCTTCAAGAAACCTTTGACCAGAAATTAAATGAAATATTGTTTAAGTTTCAAGCAAATATTCCAAATTTATTAGATAACAAACTTAAACCTCTAAAGCATGAACTAACCGAGATAGCCACATCTTTGAGTCTTTTAAGCACGCAATACGAGGAAATAAGAAAGGAAAACGCAGAGGTGCGGGAAGCAAACGTGGAACTACAAAGGGAAATGGAAGTTCTAAAAAAGGAAAATAGTGATTTACATTTAACAATTTCGGATCTAAATAAACGTCTGAATAATATGGAGCAATACTCTCGTGGTAATAACATTGAGCTGCAGTGTGTACCTGAGAGCAAAACCGAGAACTTACTTCGTATTGCTACAGAATTGGGTAAAGCTGTGGGAGTTGAAATATCTGAGAGGGATATTCTACACTGCACACGAGTTCTGAAGCGCAACCAAAAAAGTACTCGCCCTCGCTCTATAATTATTCAACTCTCCTCTCCTAGGCTGCGTGATCAACTTCTTGCTTCTACAATAGCTTTTAATAAAAAACATACCAATAATAAGCTCAACTGCGAAGATATTGGTCTAAAAAGCAAAGAACCAATTTATGTGATGGAGCATTTAACAACTTTTAACAAAGAACTTCATGCCGCTGCCAGAAAAAAAGCTAAAGAGTTAGGATATAAATATGTATGGGTTAGGAACGGGCGCATTTTCATGCGCAGATCTGATGATTCTTCGTATATATTGGTAAAAAGTAAATCAACATTAGATAGTTTAAAGGATTCTGTAGAGTAAATTTTCAATAGTATTACGTTTTAATTTGTCTTTTGTTATTATTATTATGAAACTCGATTTTTTAAATATATATTATCAAAATTCTCGTGGTCTCCGAACCAAAACTCATGAGTTTTATCAAAACCTTTGTTGTGAAAACTATGACATAATAATATTAACTGAAACGTGGTTACACGGTGGTATCAATAACAGTGAGCTGTTTGATGATAGATATGTTGTCTATAGAAAGGATAGGGATGTTAATGCTCCAAATTCTAAAAAAGATGGTGGTGGAGTATTAATTGCTATATCCAGTAGATTAAGTTCTAAACGCATGGAAAACTGGGATAGTCATTGTGAGGACCTCTGGGTTACTATCAATGTTAATATTTCGACAACTGTTCATCGGATAGCGCTGTGCGTTGTTTACTTACCACCACCAGTAACTATGAACTTGCTTGAAAGTTTTCTTCATAATTGTAATGCGGTATTTGATAAGTCTAATCTGCCTTGCTGTATTTTTGGTGACATTAATATTAACGTTAAATGGAATTTGTTAGATGATTTTAAATTAGTTAGTCTAAATAGATTAGGAGAGTGCTTGGTTGATTTTATTAATACAAATAAATTAGTTCAATACAATCGCATTGTAAATAAATCAGGTAATATTTTAGATCTTGTGATAACTGACCTTCCTTCGTGTGAAGTAAGGGAGGCACCTGTAGCTCTGTCTGTAGTTGATCAACTTCACCCTCCTTTATTAGCTTCTATTAATAAAATAGTCGATGATAGACTTCCATATAATATTCATGAGTCAAAATTAGACTTTTTTAAAGCAAACTATGATAATATCCGTAATCATCTAAAATCAGTGGATTGGAATGATAAATTTCATAATATAAATAATGTTAACCAAATGGTGTCTGTTTTTTACGATATAATTCTTAAGACTGTTAAAGATTTTGTACCTATTCGCAAACCATCTAACAAAAAATATCCAATATGGTTCAATCGTAATCTTAGAAGAGCTCTAAAGGAAAAATATAACATGTTTGTCAGATTTAAAAAGTACAAAAATCCGATGGATAAAATACAATTAAATGTACTTAGTAAGCGATGTGAGAAGTTGGCTGCGGATTGCTACAATACATATATTAAAACCATAGAGAATAAAATTCCTGAAAATCCAAAACTTTTTTGGTCTTATGTTAAAGCAAAACGGGGAGGTACTAGCAATTACCCATCATGTATGACAAATGGGATAAAATATACTACCGATGTAACAGAAATTTGTGATATGTTTGCCTCATCCTTCTCTTCTTCATTCAATGATCAGCAGTTTACAGTTATAGATGAAAATCCTAGTTCTTTAAGCAATTTAATTAATTATAGTGAAAATCTGTCTGCCCCTAAAATTTATAGTGAATGCATTACTAAAAAGTTGAAATCACTTAATCGATTCAAAAGTGCAGGTGAAGACGGAATTCCACCAGTTTTTATTGTTGAATGCGCAGAATGTCTAGCATTGCCTCTTTGTTTAATTTACAATAGGTCATTAAGTACTGGAATCTTCCCTAGTATGTGGAAAATAGCAAAAGTAGTACCTATACATAAATCTAACAAACAGGATATAATATCTAATTACAGACCAATATCCATTTTACCTACCTTTGCCAAGGTTTTGGAATCTCTAGTTTGCCCATATTTTCAACACCATTTGGATCTATACTTGAGTGCTAATCAATTTGGATTCGTGAAGCGTCGTTCAACAGCTGCAAATTTGGTGTGTTTTACTGAAACTTTATCCCGGTTTATAGACTCTAATAGTGAAGTAGACGTAATCTACACAGATTTCAGTAAGGCATTTGACCGAGTACCTCATAACTTGTTAGTCACAAAATTATCATATTACGGAGTGTCGGGATCATTCATTAAATGGGCTTATTCTTACCTTAGTGGCCGTACTTTTTCTGTAGTTGTTAACGGTTATAGATCTCGATATTACCCTATTACCTCAGGCGTACCACAAGGTTCTCATTTGGGTCCCGTGTGGTTTAATTATTTTATAAACGATGTTAATGCTTGCTTTTTATCCTCAGAACCATTTTTGTATGCGGACGACTTAAAATTTGTGAAGGAAATTAGATCTGAGAGCGACGCTTCACTACTTCAAAAAGATCTAAATACTCTGAATGAATGGTGTAAGATTAATGGAATGATGCTTAATTGTAACAAATGTTTCTACATAAAATTTACGCGGAAACTTAATCCACAGCATCACAACTATTATATTGGTCAGTACAAACTTCAGCGTTTGGAGGAAATCAAAGATCTTGGAGTAACCTTTGACCATAAACTCACATTTGTACCCCATATTGAGCAAGTAGTTCGGAAATCTTCAAGAATGTTGGGATTCCTAATTAGAACCATCAGAGTATTTAAATCTAATGTGGCGAAAGTTTGTTTATATTATAGTCTGGTAAGAAGTTTAATGGAATATTGTAGTGTCGTATGGAGACCTCATTATGCTACTCATTCTTTAAGATTAGAAAGAGTGCAAAAGCGTTTCCTATGGAACATGGCATATAGTAACGGTATAGCAAAAAAATATAATTCTTATAAAACTAGGCTACATAAATTTAAAATGATATCATTAGAATGCCGTAGGAAGCTTTTAGATTTTTTATTCATGGTTAGATTAATTAGAAATGAAATAGACTGCCCTCTTTTGCTTAGTAAAATAGATTTTCGTGTACCCAGGGGACATCCCCGAAATCAAATTACGCCTATCTGCCCGCCACTTCGTA
>DWDH01000025.1:0-10695 GCA_022343005.1 Apodemia hepburni
CTTAAGTATATAAACCTTTCCAATATTCCTACGGGAACTCGAGTTACGCGGGTGAAACCGCGGGCAGGTCGCTAGAAATATTATAAAGCTGAAGAGTTTGTTTGTTTGAACGCGATAATCTCAATTACTGAACCGATTTGGATAATTCTTTTTGAGTTGGATAGCCTGTTTATTTAGGAAGGTTATAGGCTATATAGCATCACACTACAACCAGTAGGAGCGGAGTAAACGGGGTCCGCACGGACGAAGTCGCGGGCAACAGCTAATTATAAATATACATATTCCATTCTAATTGTTTCTAGTTCTTTATAACTATAAATGAGGCAAGACAAGCAACAAAGACAAGTTCCCCACAAACACACATCTGTATAAAAATCCTGTGTAGTGGCGAAACTTGGAAATATCAAGTTCTTCTTACTTTGTTCTTCGCGCTGTGGTTTCTGACGAGAAAGAAACATTTGTACCAGATTTGTTTTTTGACAGTTCAAATATATTATATGTATATTATTTACTAGCTTGTGCCTGCGGCTCCATTCGCGTAGATGTGAATAACTTGCGGGTAATTTTTTAACTGAATTTATTTTTTATGCCTCGGTTAATGAGTCCAGCATAAAAATTTCTTTATAATATGTACTTTACACTCATCTGAACCATGCAAAATATCATTAACTTCCGTCAAGTAGTTTTTGTGTGATTGACGAACAAATGAACACACAGACAAACTAACAGACATGCAGAAAAAATCTAATAATTAGTTTTTTCGCTTCTGTTGTCGATCTTTTACCCGACTCAATTAATCACCACATAGTCAATAGTCAATAGTCAATAATTTTTATTCAAAGTAGGATACATTTGTATCACTTATTGAATGTCATAATATGGTAACAATAATAGAATTAAAATATGTCAAGAGTAGAAATATTAAAAATAATTATACAATAGGTATAAACATGTCATAAAAAATCAAATTAAAATAATACAACTAAATTAAAATGTACACAAATTGAATATAACATTTGGTCGCAGTCTCAGAATATTATATCCAAACATCTTTGTCATCGATGTAGTCACTTAACTTATAGTATGCTTTTTGAATAAGCTTAGTTTTTATTAATTTAAAGAATTTCATATCAGGGAGGTCGGTTATTTCAGTAGGAATTTTGTTATAGAATCTAACTCCGTTTCCTAAAAAAGATTTGTCGCTTTTTTGGAGCCTAAATCGAGGCGTTACTAAATTGATACTTTTCCGAGAACTGGGGTGGTAAGGTACATATTTTTCATAGCTACTTAAGTTTTTCCTTACATTAACAATGTTTTGGTATATGTATAAGGATGGTAGGGTAATTATGTTAATCTTTTTAAATAGTTCTCGGAGAGAGTCTCTCGGTTTTAGGTTGTAGATAGATCTTATGGCTCTTTTTTGTAAGATGAATACTCTTTCTAGGTTTGCTGCTGATCCCCAAAGTAAAATACCGTAACTCATAACACTATGAAAGTAAGCATAATAAACTAATCTAGCTGTGGGTACGTCTGTTAAATTTCGTATTTTTCGTATTGCAAAAGCAGCTGAACTTAATTTACCAACTAATTTTTCAATGTGACAATTCCATTGTAGTTTGTTATCCAGAGTCACACCCAGAAATGTACACGACGTTACTAGTTCAAGGTCATTACTATTAAGTTTTATTTTTAAATCTGCAGAATTGACATTTGGGAGAGTAAATTTAACACACTTTGTTTTGGAAACATTTAACATAAAATTGTTTACTGAAAACCAGTTAGATAGTAAATCTAAAGTATTGTTAATTATGTCGCAACTTTTTTCTTTTCGTTTAACATTGAATAGTAGAGATGTATCATCGGCAAAAAGGACTATACTTGCTAACTGCTCTATCATGAAAGGTAGGTCGTTAATGTAGATTAAAAATAACAAGGGACCCAAAATGGACCCTTGGGGTACTCCTATTGACACTGGAGCGCCATCGGATATGACATTACCTATGGCGACTCTTTGTATTCGATTTGATAGATAGGATATGATAAGTTGGAGAGCAGAGCCTCGAATTCCATAAAATTTTAGTTTACGAATTAAAGTCTGATGTTCCACACAGTCAAAAGCCTTTGAGAGATCGCAAAAAACCCCAACGGCATCACAAGATTTCTCCCAAGATTTATATATGTTTGTCAATAAATCAATTCCCGCATCCTGAGTAGATTTACCCTTAATAAAACCATATTGTTTATTGTGTAATACATTGTGATTAATTAAATGAGAGAGTAATTGGTTAAAAATAATTTTTTCATAGATTTTACTTAAAGTAGGCAAAACAGATATAGGGCGATAGTTGGAAGGATCCGCTTTGTTGCCTGATTTATAGATCGGTACGACTTTACTAATCTTCATTAAGTCCGGAAAATTACCTGTGTCTATACAATTATTAAATAGCTCTGATAACAAAGGTGCTACAAAATCTATAATTGCGCTAATTGATTTCACAGATAAACCCCAAAGATCTTCTGTTGTTTTAACTTGTAGTGATTTGAACGTATTTATTATATCTATAGAAGTAATGTGTGAAAATTTAAAGTAAGGGAATTCAATATTTATGTGTTGCTTAAGTATGGATTCGGCTTTATCTGGGTTTGATTGTAAATGTTTTGTTATTAAGTTTGGTATGTTTGTAAAAAACTTTTCAAATTCTTTTGTGACTATAGATTTATCAGTAACTATTTCATTTTGTATATTAAGCCCGCATTCATTGTCATAATTTATAATTTTCCCTGTTTCTGTATTTATGATCTTCCATATTGTTTGAATTTTGTTACAGGATCCATTTATTTTACTATTTATATATTTTGATTTTGCTATTTTGCAGACTTTTTTAAACAGTGCAGAGTACTTTTTAACATAATTATGAAATTGTCTGTCAGTCGTGTATGTTCTTTTTTCATATAACTGATATAGATTTTCCCTACTCAATCTGATTCCTTTCGTTGCCCAAACATTAAAATTCATTTTGTAGTTTAGTTTTTTTGTTTTCTTAGGACAAGTTTTTTGTAAAGAGCTAGAAATTAAATTTATTAAATTATTGTAATTATGGTTGGAATCCCTTGAATACCTAGGCAAATTGTGGAGTGTAGCTTCTACATGTTTCCTAAATTTGTCAAGTCCTTTATTTGATAAAGGTCTGTAATTTATTGTTTGTTGCTTTTTCCGTTCTCGCTGGGGCAAAGCAACAAACAAACCCTTGTGGTCAGACTGAACACCAGAAATTATTTCCTTATTCAAAATGTCAAAATTAACTAGGACATTGTCGATACAAGTAGCACTTCCGGGAGTGACTCTGGTAGGTTCACTAAAGACTGGTTCTAGGCCATAACACTTAAATAAGGATACAAAGTCTTGTTGTTCATTGGATTCTACTAGGATATTGACATTGAAATCTCCACATACTATAATATGTTTTTTTGAGGAGAAAATCTTTCTAAGTGCTTCCTCCATCGATGACAAAAAGTTCATAAAATTTGAAGATGGGGATCTATATACACATAAAATTATATAATTGTCGGTTTCTATACAAGCAATTTCACATACACGGTCTACAGATATAGCAGCAATATCTGTTCGTGGCTTAAATTTTAAATTTTTCTTAGTTAAGATTAATGTACCCCCACCGTCACAAGATAACCGATTATATACACTTGCGATAACAAAATTTTGTACATTAAATTGCATTTTGTGTGACTTTAGCCAAGTCTCAGTAAGACAAATAATATCGAAATCCATTTTATCAATTAGCAGTTCTAATTCCAATATTTTGCCAGAGAACCTATTGATATTTTGATAGTAAAGCAACAATTTATCAGATACAAATTGATCCTCTGTTGTCATAGTACTTAGTTTAAATTACTACAACTATTATAAATACTACATGCTAAATTCGATTTCATATTTTGTCTCTTACTACTGAATTTTTCAGCTGATGCATAATCGGAAACAATAATTGTATTTGATACAGTTGAGGAAAAATTATTCTTGATATTATGAGCTATTAATGAAGCAATTCTACATAGATTTATTCTAGAGATAAAACACCTATCTCTTGTCAATTTAGTCCCATTAATAAACTTATTAATGTCAAAAAATGTAAATATGTCACTATGACTACTAACTAGGTTGTACAATAATATATTCAGCTTATGAATATGGTCATTTACTTGTTTTACAACAAATCTATGATAGGGTAGTGAGCATAGAATTACTTTTTTTACATTTAAGTTTTTTAAAAAATCGAACAATGTCATTATACTAGACCTACTCAAGTTGCTACTCTCCCCCAGTAATATTAGTAATGTAGAGTCACAATTGTACCTACTAGTACTTATAGAAGAAATTATTTGAGAGATTGTAGTTCCAGGAGTACAGTGATTTACCATTTGCCCCTCACAGTATTTGTTAAATAAGGCTCCAAACCCTCTACCTAATGAGTCTGAAAAAATTATGGTTGTATTTTGAGACTGCGACTGCTTCAATGACTTTGTAATTAAATTTACATTATTAGGTAATGAAGATTTTGATAAAAAGCTAGTTGTAGGGGCAATTGTTTGTACATTACAGTCACACATTTTATATTGAGTAGTTAAAGAGTCAAAACGTTCAGCATTGTAATTACATAAGTCAATGAGTTCGTCAGTTGCTAATATATGAGATTCTATTTGTTTTTGTGCTAAAGAATATTTTTGACACATGTCTTTCATTTGTAAAGTTAGATAGTTCATTTCATATTTTAGCCGGGTCGATTCATTTTCATATTCCAATATTTTGTTTTCATAAGACTTCAATTCTAATTTTAATTGTATTATTTCTTGTTTGCTTCGGTTAACTTTAAACATTTTAGCTTTATTTTTCACTAATAATTGCACTTTTTTGATCATTTTTTTTATTTTAATATATTTTTTGATTTTCCGTCTACTATTAAAGTTTGTGTTCTGTGAAATAAGTTTTTCATTAATTAATTTAGCTTGGTTTCCTGTAAGACATCCATTATTATAATATAAATTTCCTTGTTGAAGTTCGTAGAGCAGTTGGCATTTTTTATTAAGGTCATCTTCGAGTTGGCTTATTCGATTTAAGGCATATTCATGTTCTTTAGTACACTCAGTGAACGAGTCAATTGTCAGCTTATAAGTGTCTCGTTGTTGAATACACTCATTATATTTTTCGAACAGATCTGCTAGTTCCTTTTTTAACATAGAATTTTTATTGACAATTTTTATAATTTCCTCCTCATTTTCTTCACGATCCTGGGTCAGTTGGTCACATAACTCTGTCTTAGACTTGAGCTGTTCCAATACTGTGCGTAACTTTGTCTCCATAGCTTGAAGGCTAGCTTTTCGAGTAATCACACTCATATTGCTCAATCCCAATATATTTGTCCAATATAGATCGTGTAACCAAAACGGTCGTATGCGTCGTGCCTTATGCAACTTGTCAAATTATACTACTAGCGTACTCTATGTGTATTGGAAATACAACTTTCAGTTTATGGCAGAAAATAGTTAATCTTGCGTTCAAGCCCTCTTTCGGCGAATAGTGTGTTACGCAGAACACGTTAAAAAAATTATTGACAACGCCCTCTAGAATTTATTACGTTATAATCTTAATTGCTCGCCCTCTATGAATTGGTACGTGCACTTAAGATTTACGATACAGTGACATCTCTTGGCGAATAGACGTACCATAATATCTCCGTTATGAATTTTCGAATTCCAAAATTATTATAAGAAACTTACGACGATTGTAATAAGTTGAAGTAGTCCATTTTCGTATTCAAGTGACACCAAGCAAACTTCAACAAAAGCTTAACACATTATTTGCAATTCTAGTAATGATTTTTAGATAATAAATTACTATTCTATGTTCACATATGTTTTGAAGTTTTTTCTATTTTTCTCTTTTTATTTCAGCGAGATAACACTAACCCATATTAATTACACCACAATACACTTAAATTATGCCTTCATTTACACAAGGACGTATAAATTATATTATTAATCACTTTATTTTGAGAGACTTTACAGAGTGGTATTTTAGCTCTTACAGAGTGAGAGACCGCCGACGTCACACGCTGCGCTGCAAACTACTGAGCATGAACAAGTGAGTAAAAAAACAATTTTGACGCGTAGCGCGCGAGCCCGCGCGAAGACAACTGACAGTGACGATCAATGTACGAAGGCGACTACGCACGAGAGGGACACGGAAAAGTTGATGATATCGCCGTCCCTTACATGCGTAGCTGCTCGGGAATCTACGTCATCGCATGCGCAAGTTAGCGCTGCAATTCCATCGACGAGCCAATCTCGTGAATTATTAAGCGACGAAGGCAAAAAGGATCAATGGACAACGGTGACACGGCGAAAACGAACAAGACAAATTGTTCGTGGAACCGGTGAAATTGACGAAACCTTAACTGGTATTGAAAAGACACGCACTATTCACCTGTGGTCTTTATGTGCGGACACGACTGCGGAAAGCGTACAAAGATATATGCTAAAAAAGAAAACCAGCGATAAACCTTACGCTGTTGAAAAATTGGAACTGAAACATAATAATTATGCGTCATTCGTTGTCACAGTTCCGGAGAGCTGTTTTACGTTTTTCATGTCTGCAGGGAACTGGCCACCAAATATTCGTCTTAACGAGTGGTTTCGTAGGAGACGCACCGTTATCAGAAATGAATAATATGAATTCATCCGATGACGGTGTGAGATTGTATAAAAATATAGCGTACGACGGTGCAGTACAGGGTATAAATGCTAAAAAGAAACATAGGGTAAGGAAAACTATACAGCTGTTCTATCAAAATGTTAGAGGTCTGCGAACGAAATTGGACCATTTCAGAAATAATATAGAGGTTTTAAATTTCGATTTATACGCCATTACGGAGTCTGGATGCAACGTTTCCATACAGGACGCTGAGATTGCACCACCGGGGTACAATATAGTACGCTGTGATAGAGCAGATGGTCGAAAGCAGGGTGGGGTATTTTTGGTCACATCTCATCGGTACGAATTACAACGTGAAATTGTGTCGAGCGTATCAATTGATACTTGTGCCTTTGAAATAGTCTGTGCAAAAGTTCACGCTGGAAATAGATTTTTGTTTTTGTGTATAGTTGTGTATATCCCACCAGGCAGTCCTGAAAATGACTATATGACATTGTTTAGAATAATAGAAGATTTGTGTAATAAATATAGGGTAATAATAGTGTTAGGAGATTTTAACTTGTATTCTTCATCTTTAAATGTAAGTAATTATTATGAATGTTTTTTGTCTTTTTGCGAATTCACTCAGTGTAACAATGTAGCCAACTGTTTGGGTCGCCAGCTCGATTTAGTGTTGACTACGGGTTTTCCCACTGAGATATCAGTGCTAGAATCGGACGAGGCACCTGTTCCAGTAGACCTGCAGCACTCGCCTCTTGCGGTGAGCGTTACCTTAACAAAGCCTGCCAGAACTCCACACGTCATGAAAGACGACTGTGATAAGTTTTGCAGCTTTGCGGGTGGACGTGAAACTTACCCACGTTGGAATTTTTATAAGGCGGATTTTCAAACACTATACTCAAGGATAGCAGATATAGACTGGGGTCCCATGTATAAGATGATGAACTTGGAACAAATTTTAAATTACTTTTATGGTAAAGTTTATGAAATTATAGATGAATGTGTACCGCGAAAAAGGTTACATTTAAATAATAACCGCAGATACCATTATCCAGAATGGTATACAAAAGATATTATACGGGATTTAATAACTAAAAGCCGGCTTCACAAGACATATAAATCAACTAGGTTAGAGCAGGACTACGCGGAGTTCTCGAAGTATAGGTCGTGTATCAAAAAGGCTATAGATGCTGCCCATGAACAACATAAAAACAGAATCCAATGTCAGTTTGCCAAAGATCCTAAATCTTTTTGGCAATATATTAGGAACAAAAGGATATCTAGAGGTAGGCAGGAAATAGTCATGGACGGGCAACAGTTAACGGACTATGAGTGTGCTAAGCAATTTGCTGAATATTTTAAGTCGGTATACAATAGTGAGCCACCTCTATTAGATGTGAGAGCAGCAGAAGCATGCGCGAGTGCACGATCGAGTGCACGAGTACACTTAGAAGGTCTAAGTTTGCATGACGTGGAAATGGCACTTAAACATCTTAAGCCGAAATGTTCTGCAGGTCCCGACGGTATACCAGCTTTTCTTGTTAAAGATTGTAGCAGAGCGTTAATAGAACCTCTGCACTTTTTGTTTAATATTTGTCTTAAATCTGCAGAATTCCCAAGCCAGTGGAAAATAACCAGGGTAATACCGGTTCCAAAAGGTAAATGTAGCCAGGATATTAGCGGTTATAGACCGGTAGCGGTTCTGTCGACACCGGCGAAGGTGTTCGAGTCTGCGGTCCAGCGTTGTGTGCAGGCGCAAGTTTGTTCACAACTATCGGAAGCACAACACGGGTTTCGTGCGGGGCGCAGTACTGCTACAAACCTGCTTAATTTTATGGCACAGGTCGTTCCTGCTATTGACGCAGGTGTTCAAGTAGATGCAGCCTATTTTGATTTTAAGAAGGCGTTCGACACGGTTGACAATGATATCCTCCTAATGAAACTCGCAAAAGTTGGCTGCACATCCCACCTCCTACAATTTTTTGCGAGTTACATGAAAGATAGGCAACAGTACGTCGATATAAATGGAATCGAATCTGAACTGTATTATACCAGGTCAGGCGTGAGCCAAGGCAGCAACATGGGGCCTCTCGAATTTTTAATAATAATAAATGACTTGCTTGAAGTCATCAGGCATAGCACGTGTTTATTATTTGCAGATGATCTCAAGTTGCTGCTTCAGGTAAAAAACGTTAGTGATTGCGAACGGCTACAGCACGATATTGATAGAGTAGCGGACTGGAGCCGGGAGAATAAACTTTATTTTAACGTAGCCAAATGTTCGTGCATTACGTTTACTCGTGCGCATAGTGCAGCGGTTCATTTCCAATATAAAATGGAAGCGATGCCATTACAGCGCGTTCAGCAGGTACGCGACTTAGGGGTCGGTATTAGTAGTGAGTTAAAATTTTGTGAGCACATAACGAATATCTGCAAAAAAGCATACAGGAACTTGGGATTTATTTTGAGGCAAACGCGAGGCTTTACTCACATCACGGCGCTCAAAGTCCTATATGATGCGTTGGTCAGGAGTCATCTGGAACACAATGCAATCATATGGGCTCCTTATGAAGCAAAGTATGTGGGTATGCTGGAGCGTATTCAAAATAAATTCACAAGGCACCTGTATTGGAAAATGTATGGGGTCTATCCATTTTATCCACTTATGTATCCTACGTTGTTCGTCATCGGAATGGTAGGATATAATGAGTTAAGGGTACGTCGGGATTTCGCACTTGTGATGTACATTTGTAATCTAATGAGAGGGGTAGCTATTAATCCGGGAATATTACAACGCCTACACCTATGCGTGCCGGAGCGCTATGTGTGGAGGCGTCGATGCCCGCCGCTGCTGGTGGTGCCGAAGTCCAGAACTAACCTGCTGGCTAAAGCTCCACTGACTCGAGCCATCGTTACACTTAACGAAGTTCACGCCAGGTTGGATATATTTTCATCCAAATTGAGTGAATTCGCAAAAGTTGTACTTTATGTTTTGTGTTATTCGTAGTTGTTACTTATATGTTTTGTTATAATTATTGTTCTTGTCGTAATTAAGTGTTGTGTTGTTACATTCATTTAATTTTATTCTGCTATCGCATTGGGTCTGTACCTGTAATGATAGTAGCACAAATATGTAAATAAATAAATAAATAAATAAATAATAAATATGCATGTGGCATTAGACGCCACAAGATAGCCACGCACCAATAACATCTTTGTGTCTTTTGGCGATGATTTTCTGTATCCATCAGGAGACTTATCAGGAGATCCGCTTGTTTGCTATCTTATGATATAAAAAAAATCAGCATTCTGATGCTAATAATACTAAAATTTATATTTTTCTTGTGCCTCTGTTCCTCCTAAGTATTAAATAAAGAGTTCCTTTATCTCATCCGAATTTGGTACCACCGTGACCGCCTTACTGTTTCCTGGCACAATAGCGTCAATGCTTGTGGCTGTCGTGTTCCAGGTTTGGAGGGGAGTGAAGGCGGTAAACGCATGTGGCATTAATATCTCGCCACCCAGAAACCAACGCACCATTTGCATTCACAGTGTCTACGCCCTGTGGGTGATCGTTGTTCACTTTTGGAGAGCTGTTTGCTTGTTTGTTTGCTAGATAATAAAGAAAAACTGAGTCCATTATCATGACTTAGTTGATAATAACAAGCACTGACGATGTGATATCAAACCGTGGCGAAAAGATACAGATCTGCTTGTATCTAATTCAAAGATTTTTTTTTATTTCAAGAAAAAAGCCCGATTAACTACCTTTGCGAGTTTTTTATAAGTAGGTATGATATAACAAACATTATACATATTTATATTATATATTATACTAGCGACCTGCCCGCGGTTTCACCCGCGTAACTAGAGTTCCCGTGGGAATATTGTAAAGGTTTATATACTAAAACCTTCCTCAAAAATCACTCTATCTATTAAAAAAACCGCATCCAAATCCGTTGTGTAGT
>DWDH01000026.1:0-10687 GCA_022343005.1 Apodemia hepburni
AACAGACAAAAATTGTAAAAACTATATTTTTGGCTTCGATATCGATTGTAGATCACGCCCCAAGTATTCTTTTAAAACAATGTTTAATGTACAGTTTTGACTTTCCTACGATTTTATTATATGTATAGATAGTAATTCAGTTTCACAGCTTAACAACTCCAATTTCACAACACATTTTACCTATATATTTTTAGTATAGTAATCAACCGGTTCCACTCTTTTATAGCATCTCCAGGATGTAATTTAATTTATAATTAAAGTTAAGTATAATACATTCGTATATAATACATGATATTAAGTATAATTAGAGTAAAGTATAGTACATCCTGAAGATGCTTTAAACAAGTGAAACCGGTTGATTAATATTCTAAGAACATATAAAAAAGTATTGTGAGATTGAAGTTAAAGTGCTAAAGTGCCATATAAACCTTCCTTGAATAACTCTGCTTGTTGATAAAGTCGCATTAAAGTCTATAAGATCTAACCGAAAATACAGCAGAAGTGACTTTATACTATTTAAATATAAAGATAGAATTGCATTTATGACAAGCAAATGTTATCCATTACAATTATAAAATATTCAATAAAATTAAATTATAATTACATTTTAATTGATAGTAATTACACTTCCTTAAAAAAGCTCCATATAATTACACAAAAAGGTCATTTTGATAAAAAATATAACTTGAAAATTTATAAAAATCTAATGACGAAAAGACAGCCATCACCTATAGATACAGAGTTGTCAATCATGTTAATTGCGCCTGGCTATCCGTGTAATGGAGTAAATATCACATCCGTAATTTTTAATAGCTAGCTTTATTTACCCTCTAAATATGCACGAAAGTGAGAAACGATTCTAGTGCCACTAAGATGTTAGACACCAAAGATGTTAATGGTGGCTTGATTTGTTGTAATTTGGGAATGGTACATGCATAAGTTTATGGAACAAATTGGAACACAACGAGTATTACGGTTTAAATCGAATTAACTAAATATTGATTCGAGTACACCTAATACCTATTGAAATAAATCAATTTTATTTATTTATTTATTTATTTATTGAATACTTTATTGTACACCATATTACATTATAGTTTTTACATAAACTAATTATAAATAAGCGCACAAATAGGCGGTCTTATCGCTCAGGAGCGATTTCTTCCAGACAACCAGTGGTAAAAGGATTTATTGCATGCAACAAACAGGGTGCACAAGTAGATTTAAATGAACAGTTAAAATAATAATACTAATAAATAATAATAAAAATAATAATAAAAAAGACAAATATAATACATATAATTATTCCTACAAATTAAAATATAAACAGCTTTAAAATAATAAAAGATAACAACTAGTAATGACAGCAAAAACAAGTCAATACCTCAATATTACTATTATCTATAATTTAAGTAATGGTCCTTTAGAAGTTTTTTAAAACTATTTAAACTTTCTGCTTGTCGTATCGTTAGAGGTAATTCATTCCAAAGCTTCACTGCTCTTACTTCAAAAGAGGAACTAAACATTTTTGTAGAATGGATAGGCGTTTTCAAGGTAAGAGCTCGAGATTCGCGGGTCATTTTGTCATCAGAACAAAGAAAAGAAAATTTAGTTTTAAGGTATTGTGGAGTGTTGGGATTAAACAAGATGCCGTACAGAAAATGAAGTAAATGAGTGTTTCTACGTAGTCGAACGGGAAGCCATTTGAGCTTTTCACGGAACTCGGAAACATGATCGTACTTGCGCAATCCGAATATGAACCGGATGCACAAATTTTGTAGTCGCTCAAGTTTGTTCAATTGCTCTTCAGTCAGGTTTAAGTAGCAAATATCAGCATAGTCCATAATGGGGAGAAGTAATGATTGAGCGAGCATGATTTTAGTTGGAATTGGTAAGAAAGACTGAAGTCGCTTCATGGAACCAAAAGTTCGTATCATTTTCACACTAACTTCTTTCATCTGGGCGGCCCACGAAAAAGACTCATCCATAATAACACCTAAATTGCGTACAGTTTTGCTAAATGGAATATTATTGCCATCTAAACTTATACTAGGTAAATTCTCCCAATTCACTCTTGATATATAGCGAGTACTACCAAATAAAATAGCCTGTGATTTATTGGGGTTTAGGACTAAGCCAAATCGATTGGTCCAGTTAAAAATATTGCTCAAATTAAGATTGATTAACTCAATACCTTGGTTTATCTCATCAAGTGGCGATTGCGTATAAATTTGAAGGTCGTCGGCATACATATGATAGTTACAGGAGATTTCATATGTAATTAAGTTTATAAAAGTACCAAATAACAATGGAGAGAGTACACCGCCCTGAGGTACGCCTACAGTTACATCGGCCCAGGTAGAAAGACAGTCATCAACATGAATCCGTTGTCGACGGCCCTGCAAATAGCTACCAAACCACTTTATTGCCAAAGGAGATACATTAATTGATCGCAAAATGGATAACAGAATATCGAAATCAACAGTATTAAACGCATTGCTAAAATCTAATAAAGCTGCAATAGTAACATATTTATTATCCATACCCAAGCGGATATCATCAGCAACCTTAACAAGCGCACTAGTCGTACTATATCCTTGCCGGAATCCCGACTGGTATGGGCTGAGTAAGTTGTTTTTATTTATAAAATCGTTTAATTGAGAGCTGACTACCCGTTCCATGACTTTGGATAAGAAAGGGAGAATCGATATAGGGCGATAATCAGCATAATTCAGGGGATTCCTTTTTTTCGGAATAGGTATAATAAAAGCATTTTTCCAAGAAAGAGGGAAATCTCCAGTGTTGAGGGAATGATTAAAGATATTAACTAATATAGGCAAGATGATATCAAGAATTGGAACAATCATCTTGCGGCTTACGCCGTCGCTGCCAGTAGCATCCGACGATATCGATAAAATGGCTTTCTTAACGTCACAATCGGACACGTTTTTAAAGTGAAATGATTCGTAAGCTGGTGTAGGTATAGAGGAAAGAAATTTAAGAGTGTTGGATTTAATTAAATTATCGAATGATATATTAGGATTAGAAAAATGGTTATTAAGTGCATCAAAATTTACATCATTACATGACAGAGTTTGACGATTTCTACCCATACCTAAGGTGTTGAGAAATTTCCATATCTGTGCAGAGTTACCGTTCTTTACAGAGTTGTGAATATGACGTCTTTGCGCATCCCTACATTTCCTGTTGCAGTAATTTCTGATACGTTTGTATTTCAATAATGCTAGTTCCGATTTAAAAGCTCTATATTCAGCCTTGGCTCGTGTCTTTTTAGCTAACAGTGCCTTAAGATCATCGGAAAGCCATGGAGCGGGATAATGTTTCAATTTTACTCGTCTTATAGGGGCATGAGTATCGTACAATTTAATTAAGAAGTCATTAAATAAATTTACTTTTTCATCTATTGTTACTGCGTTTAAAACTAAGGACCAGTCCATAATTTCCGCGTCTCTGCTTAGATTATCTAAATTTATGTCTTTAAAGTTACGTAGAGGGAGAGTTTTAGGTTTCAGCTTAGGCGGTCGTACTGAGTAAGATAGAAAAATTAGATCGTGATAAGAAAAAGCACTCGCCTTACATTGTCCATGCTTGTGAACTAAATGGGTAGATGAAGTGATTATTAAGTCTAATAGAGATGGAGTGCAACCAGGAATTGTATGAGTTGCATCAAGTGGAAGGATGTGTAAGTTACAGGTTTCAACTGCTGACTGCAGCCTTCGCATTCTATTATCACCTTTTAGCATACAAGTGTTAAAATCACCCATTATTATAGTATGATTATAAAGAGGAGATAAGTTCTCAAGAAGTATTTCGAAAGATTGAAAAAAATCAATTAGCATGGATGGACTATAGAAAACACCAAGAAGAACTTTGGTACCAGGAAATATAATTTCAATTAGCAGGTGCTCGGCTGCATCAGGTGCAGGCGGCTGCGAGGATGAACTAACGATACGATAAGAAAGACCACTACGTAGATAGATAGCAACACCCCCACCCCCCTTCCCTTCACGATCATTCCGAATGAGAGTAAAACCTGGTAGTGAGTAATGTGAAGAAGGAAGACAGGGTTTCAACCATGTCTCGGAAATCAAAATGGCATGAACATGGGTAAGCTCAAAAGAAACGTGTAAATCCGCATAGTGAGCAGGAATACTCTGAGCATTGATGTGAACTACATTAAAGTTTTTGATACAATCGGAAAAATGTGAGGCTAGTAATTTATTAAGCGTCATTGACTCATTACTATCATCGCTAAAGTATTCATCTGAAGAAGAGCATGATAGAAAAATATCGTTGTTGCTGTCATCTGACATTCTCAAAAAAAAAAATATATATATATATATGGTTAAATACAAACTCTAATACTATTTAATTAATATAAAGTTATAATTAAGTACAATTACTAAAAATAAAAATATATAAAAATATATCCTTGTTAAGTTCGTAAAGCAATGCAATAATGTCCAAATTACCACCAGCAACTGAAGATAGAAGAAAAAACCCACCATTAATGCTAACAAAAAACTGTTAAGACAATAACATATAACAGTAAAAAAGCACTTGTATTATACTTAAGTAAGGAGCCAATCAAAAAAGTCCAAGGCATCAGTTAACTAAATATGTACCTATATATCTATTAAAAATTCATTCTTTGAATGGTTAAATTTGTTAATAATAAATGTAATAATACTTATATAAAACAAACTATTAACTTTTAAACTATTAACTTTGAATACTATTAATTTTAAATACTAGCTATGCTCTGACCTACATTTACATATCAGAAATAAGTAGGTGGGTACATTACATTATACAAAAAACAAAATAATAATAATAAAATCTGCCCCAAGCATCTACCTATTATTCTACAGTAACAACTACCCAATGAAATCTTATACCTCGCTAAAAATACCTGATTAAATCAATCCATAATTCACAAAATTATTGATTGATTTAATCAATAATTCTGTGAATATACAAAATAAATAGGTAGTTAGGTTGTAGGAACGTGACAAGGTATTACCTCTTTTAACATATTTTAGTCATACCCCTTTTTAGTGTAATACATTATAGGTATAATATTCAAGAGAATCATTGACAATAACAATATAGATAATTATACAACTAACACTATATATTTTTATATTTACCAGTTATAAAATTTTATGTTTGCTATTTGCGGCAGTAAAGAGTAATGATAAATATTAAACATTAAAAACGAATACACAACATTTTCAAAAATGATTTAATAAGTAGGTTTTGTTTATTGTCGTATTTGTTCAACCACTATATCTATCCTATTATATTATACCTATTTATCTATCTATACTTATTTTGGACCACCTTAACATTTCTTCACAGATACAATACCACACCATCACCGCGTAACATAAGTCACTGTCTTATTTGACTGAGTAAAAGGGAGCAGTGTGCGCGGGCCATGTAAAAGGAGTCAGGTGTACTCACTAGGTAGTTGTACCTATTATAAAAGTCTATATAGTTAGTTGGAGTTTTAAAGCTAAAACCAAAAAAAGAAGGAAAGACCGGTCGCCGATATTAAATACAACGACACTTTGTTATAAAATAGCGACAATTTGTGGAGATTGTTATCAAAACATTTAATTAATTAAGTAAAAACCCTTAAAGTAAAATTATACAAAACAAACACTTGAGCCTCCAAACGCACCATGACCGGCCGTTTTGTTAGCATAGATATTAAGAAGTAGGTAGGTACCTACCTATATCTGTTCTTGTCAGTGACAAACTAACAATAATATTAAGATCACAGAAACAAATATAACTCGGTGCATACAATACGTGCACCAAAATTCTGTCTATTTGTAATATTATAATGACCGCTTTAACTAAAAGTATATAGCATTTTTACCAAAATAGCGTTTTTTTTAATTTTTGTCGGTTTGAAGTCTGTTTGTTCCGATTAACCACGGAAACAGCTGGACCGATTTGGCCGGAACTTTTACTGGCCGTAAGGTGATATAGTAAGGAATAACATAGGTTACTTTATTTTAGAAATTCCATACAGACGAAGTCGCGGGCACAGCTAGGCAAAACTAATATTATAAAGAGGAATGACTTGATTATTGTTTGTAACAATTAACACCCAAACTACTCAACAGATTTTAAAACTCTCACCTTTAGAAAGCCAGATTAAAACAGAAGTGTCCTAGGCTATTTTGTTACTCGATTGAACAAAAAGAGGTTACGCGAACGAAGTCGCGAGTAACTGCTAATATAATTTATCTTCGTAACACATTAAATAATTATTTTAACGAACATAATATGTGCATATATAAGGTCTTTCCAAAATAGGTGTTCATATTTCAACACAGGGTTCAGTACGTCTAACCAAAGATATCCAGCGAAAAAAAAAATTGATCCAAGGGACTAAATTTTTTTTATTTTTACGAATAAAATAAAGTTGTCTCATAAAGCTTTACGCCTTAGTGCATAAGACGATCCACTTTTATAGTAAGAGTGAGAGTGAGAGGTATTACGCGCGCGTGCGAGCGAGCAGGAGCGAGAACGTACCCACCGTGCGGCGCGCTGACCGGCGCGCACAGGCAACAGCTGACCATTGATAAACATAACCTACAATTACGGGGGCAAAGGTCACTAAACTAGAAGGCCACACACATTGGTGTAAATTATGTACGTTGCACATCACTAACATCTTTGGTGCCTATAGGCGACGTTGGTCTCCTACCATCTAGGAAGCTTGTTAGCTGCTTTTTGCTGCTACCTATTCTATGATATAAAAAATTGTACGTAGTTATTTTGCAATATTTAATGTTTCTTCCTCGAAATTTTTATAAATTCATGAAAGAAAGCCACTGTTTTTATGTTTTCCTTTTAAATAAAATTTCGTCAAATTAGTTTGCGGGATTTTTAAATTGAATACTAAGCGGTTATTCCAGCCAGCGTCAGTATTGTACTGTCCTGCAGGTTTATGATAAACAATAAGAGATGCGTCTCGATCGAGACACTGACGTTTGTTGGACCTTGATATTATTTCGATATTACTCAAATGTGCACGAATTATTAGAGTAAAATCGAGATAAACGTACGTCGAAATTAGTAAAAATTATCAATTTCTTGACCTTTGAAGTAGGTAGGTATGTATGCCGAATCAAACGCTTGAGCAAATACGAAAATTGACATAAGTAATTGTCGATCAAACGAGTCGATAAAATTTTATCGAGGTGCTCATCATAAGTCAGCTGCTTCGGTTTGAAGAGTAAGATAGCCGGTAACCTAATGCACGTGGCATTACACCTTAGACTACAAGATAGCAACGCATAAATAACATCTTTGGCGTCTTTCAGGTGTCAGGCGGTGGTTCTTTTTCCATCAGGAGACCTATCTGCTTCTTTGCTGTCTTATGATATTAGAAAAGAAAAAACAAACATGGCCAATTTTTCAGGCTGTTATCGATTCACTAATAGTGATTTTATGAAAAAACTACCGTCGGCATCCCCTATCTATTCCTGCCGCTATTGCGGCAATAGATAAATAGACTATGAACGTACATAATGTACGTTACACATCATTAAAATCTTTGGTGCCTATAGGCGATGTTGATCTCCTACCATTAGGGGAAGTATTTTCTTGCTGCCGCTACCTATGCTATGATATAAAAAATGTAGGTAGTTATTTTGCATTATTACCAGTGAAACAGACTCAGACAAATTGAAATCTTTTCCCCGTAAACATTAATTTATTATTAATTAATAAATTAATGTTTACGGGGAAAAGATTCATCAGATACCTACGGGGATAAAACTTTGCCGAATTTATTAACAATGAATTATGAATTATTGAACGTACCTACCTGCTTAATTCAGTCTAAATTAGTCTTGATTAATTTATTTTAATGCGAGTGTTTGGCGAACATTTATCTTGGGTCACAAAAAAAACTGCATAACATTATTGTCACATACCTACCTAATATTGATTTAGTAAATGCCAAATTCAACATGTTTATTACTCACGTAACTCGTAAATGCATACGATGTGTGTACTTAAATTTATGGAACGACCACAGCACAAAGCGGCATTGAGGAAACTAAACCCATAAGCACCAACCAGCCGAGAAAGTACGTCTACGAACTATCGTCTATCGCGCATGCGCGCCAGCCATTAACAGTATGGCAACGGCGCGGCGGCCGGTGATTGGCGCGGCGTACGTTTGCTCGCTTTCCACCAAAACAAGCATCGAACCGTGTGCGTCACGGGCGGCACGCCCCGTGATCTAGATTCTAGGTATTCCCAACTTTCAAAGTCTTTCAGGCCCGCGCCGCGCCTGTAATATTTTAATTTATTTCTCGAATGACTAGTACCTATTTGTTTAAAAAAGTCAAATTATCTTATTTTACTGAGTTAAGAACATGTTTTTTAAGTTATAACAAAATGCTCCCCGTGTTGTGTCCCCCGTGGTCCGGGCTCCTTTGAAGAACAGGCCAACTGCCGTTCTGCCAGAGAGGTCGTAAAAGGCGACCGATTGGCTATGCAAGCCAATACCATCGTGGCTACTGGGTGGTCGAGTTCTGCATTGTCTCGCCCGGGTCTGGTACCACCACCTGCCTATTCCTGCCGCAAAGCGTCAGTGCTTGTCATTGTCGTATTCCGGTTTGGAGGGTAAGGTAGCCGGTAAACTTATGGACGTGGCATTAGATCTCGCCACAAGATAGCAACGCACCATTTCCATCTTTGGTGTCTATAGGCGATGGTTGTCTCTTACCATCAGGGGACCCATCTGCTTGTTTCCTATCTTATGCCATAAAAGAAATAAAAGAACTATGTGGCTTGTCTTTGTTTATTACAAATTTTTTATTACTTTAATTAACTACAGGACTAGATAAGGTGGTGGTACCAGACTCAGATGAAACAATATAGAACTCTACCACCTAGTAGTAACGATGATAGTAAGTAGTGACTAGTGACTTGGATAGCCAATTGGTCGCCTTTTACGAACTACTTGGCGTCGGGTAGGTCGACGTCGTTGTCGACGTCCGGACGACGAAAGGAGCCCGGATCAACACGGAGGAAAATTTGCCAATTTTTCAAGTTAAATTAACTGCCTGGCCCAATAGCAAATGATGTAATCTCAAAATTGCATAAAAATATATAAACGAGGGGGAAAAATAGCTAAATACCCCAAAGCGCAAAATATTAAACTCAAACAATACATTCATATTTCCCCGTTGTAAAATCAATTTGTCTAACAAAAGTCCGTATGTTTCGAACCCATCGTTCATTGTATCACCCAGTTTCATATTGTCAGTACGTAGACGTGAAAACAAGGGGCGTGAGTGGAAAAATCGCGCAATTTTCCGGATGCCGTTAAAGCTAATACGGCCTTCGAAGGCGGCAGTCGATTAATCTCTGTCGACCGCGATGAGCTTCAGCCTCCGACTGCTCGATATAAAGGACCATCCGGTCTTGAACTCCGATACTTCAAACAGTATTCGTATTCACTCTTCGCTGTAGTAACATGTTGGGATCATAATAATCTGGTCTGAGGTTCTGACGGGTCTCTTTGAAGGCGAAACGGGAGGGTGATCAAACCGTTACTCCCTAGTAGCAGAAATTATGAGTGCACTCGAACGTGTTCAGATAAAACTGATGCTTTAGAAATAAGGGTCTGAACTTATATTCCGTAAAATTAAATCAATGCGAAAATGCACAGATAAAGTAGGTGCTAGAAGCCACTTTTTAAGAGTTTGCAAAGTGGTTTTCTTTTTTTATGACAGTTGCTGTTTTGGTTTGTGTTGTTTTATAGTCGTTTAAAGTAAAGATGTTATTTTGAATTTCTTGAGTACGTACGTTTTTACCGAAGTATTGAAATACTTTTAAAATGACTTTTCATTAAATAATTTTACTTTGGTTAAGTTAAAAGTTTGGGTTAAGCGGGCCAAAGTCTAGTAGGTAGCTTGTTAAGCACGAGGACGCGGTTTCGCTTATCGTTTTGAACCAAAAGGCCCGTTTAAAAAAAATACACTTATCGATAAGTTTAGAAACTTTTATGCACTTAAAATAGCACCTAATTACTTTTGTAACTAAAGTTATAGTAACTTTTATAACTAAAGTTTTTATTTCTTTATATCATAGATAGGAACGCAGCAGATAGGCTCTCCTGGTGGAAACAAATAATCAAATGAACATCGAAAATAATAGTGCTTATAACATTAAAAGTTTGACAAGCACTTACTTTTCAGTGTATGGAATAAGCAGTGGTACCTAATGTAACTCAATCAAGATATTGCAGGATTCTAATACTTATGTGTTAGAATCCTGCAATACCATGATTGAGTCATACGAACGACGACAGATACAAATTCAATAAAAATTAGCTTGAAAGAGTTGCTAAAGATTTGTTTATATATTATTATACTAACGACCTGCCCGCGGTTTCACCCGCGTAGCTTTTGTTTCCGTGGGAATATCGGAAAGGTTTATTTACTAAAACCTTCCTCAAGAATTATTCTATCTATTAATAAAACCGCATCATAATCCGTTGCGTAGTTTTAAAGATTTAAGCATACACAGGGACATAGGGACAGAGAAAGAAACTTTGTTTTATACTATGTAGTGATGTATTTTTCATTTGTTTCAAATTGAAGATGGTTTTTATTAGGAAGTAAAGTTA
>DWDH01000027.1:0-10584 GCA_022343005.1 Apodemia hepburni
ATTTCCGAAAATCGGGGTGAAATCAGTAACTTCCTATACTTAGTACTTTACGTACTAACGTAGCGGGAAGTTAAAAACGACAACAACACCGAACATTATGCAGTTATTTTTAAGGCATTTCTTGATCACCTAGGAAACTTAAACTATTTCAACCGATTCAGCTCGCTGTCAGTTGAGAGACTATAATAATATCATACAACTTTAACGTTGAAATACACTTTTTTATTAATATATTAGTCAAAAATTATTACTACACAATAGCTGTTAACGTGGGTTTTGCTCCCTAATCACTTATCAGTGATTTTCATGCAAATGACTTGACTTCCAGTTAAACTTGACACCTCCTTTAAGCCACAGTCAAAGCCAATCTATAGCGAAAGGAACTGTGTTCCGACTGGGTGCTTCAAGACACCTCTCAATTATTTACCGTTTGCTCTGCCATAAAGAGTTATTTCGACTACATGTAAAATAAAAAAAGTAATCGTAGTATAAATATATTTTTTCTTATATAGGAATTTACAAATTTTACACTTTGACTTAATTACTTGCATAGTATTTTATATCACATTTCATATTACATTGTTATTAATAAACCCGTACCAAATACGAACTATTTTACAATATTTCGCTGTTAAAAATATGTCACGGTTTTGATATGGATCCTTTCTACACCTTTGAAGCAAGGATCCATACCTCACTTTTAATATCAAATATTTATAGTTTTATGCCACTACTGTAGTTGAACTTGACTCTGGTTCAATGGTCGACAGGGGACCATTAGTTGATAAAGTTTCTGAAGGTGACGATGATTCAAGTAATCCAGGAGTGCTAGAAATAGAAGATTCCGTAACTTCCGATGAAGCCCCTTGCGTATTTAACGTAGAGCTTTGCTCTGAAACTGGTGTAGTCGAAGACTGTTCCGGCGTAGCTGCGGTTGCTGCGTCTGAATTTTCACCTGAAAATTTTGTTGTATTTTCTTCAGGTGATGTGGTACTGGAAGCAGCAGCATTATCTGGTTTTGACTCAGATATTGGCTCAGCTGCAGGTAAAGCTCCAGATGTAAGTGTTGTCGTTTCGGCAGATGATGATGCAGCTGCAGCAGCGAGAGGTACAGCAGGTGCAGGTGGTCCACCAGCAGATGATGTAGGTGGTGCACCCGCAGATGGTGCAGGTGGCGCACCTGCCGGTGCCGCAGGTGCAGCAGATGGTACCGCCGCAGGTGCAGCAGGTTGTTTAGCCGCAGATGCGGGTGGTTTCTTTTCATCTTTACTTGCTTTAGGTGCTGAACCAGATACTGAGCTGTCCAAATTAAGTGCACGGCCTGATTTTTCCCGTGAACCATACTCTGCTTGGATGACTTTAGGAATGTGAACGCCTATTGGTTGAAAACCATTTTCATCAGCAATGTACCTGAATACAAATAATGTATTAAAGTATTTGTCCATTTATTTTCATCGCACAGTGGTTTATTCTGTGTTGATCTGAGGCCCTTTCGGAAAAACATATCATCTGCCATTCTACCAGGCATTACGTAAAAGGTGAAATATTGACCAAATTTGTCACTACGATCGTGACCTGCAAAACTCTATCATCTACTAGATGGTAGAGTTCTGCAACATCTTGACTGTATTTAGTTCCCGCGCCTTACCTATTCTGCCAAAAGAGCAGCAATACTTGTCATTGTCGTGTCCTATTTAGGAGTTTAAAGTAGTCAGGAGACTTGTGCATTTGGCATTAACTCCCCACCGAACGTATAGAAACGCACTATTAATAACTTTGGTGTTACTTGGCGATGGTTATCTTTTTCCATTTGGAGAACCATTTGCTTTAACACAAGCATATGGTTCTAATGGAAAGAGACAACCATCTTTTGATATAGAAAAAATAGTGGCACAATTGAAAAAATAAGCACTGAGACATATATTTTTACAAACTCAGGTTTACAATATTAATGAAAAACAAAAGGAATAAGATTTTTTGTATTTCATTAATTTTATGCATTGTGCAAGAATGAGTTTGGATACTAGTACAATGTTTTGTATTATTTCATTAAAAAAAATTAAATGTGCATTTTATGCATAACTTCGATATCCTTATTAATCGACCTTAACAATATAGCTTTTTATTACACAATTTTATTTTTAGGTACATCTGAGTATACATTAGCAACAGTTACGTTTTTTTTAATTATTGTAAATATTATTCTATTTAAAACATGCTTTTTAAAATATATAATTTATTTAAAAAGTAGATAATATTTTAATTGAAATTGAAAATCAAACAAAAATCGTTAATGGCCGGTATTATTACTATTATTAATTTACTATGTCTGCGTATCCTTATTTTTTGTTAGCTATTTTGAAATAAGGTTAGATCGACTTTCGCTATTAGGGTGTTTTTAACTACCTATGTGATAAAAGACAAGTCAAAAGGTAAGTGATTTTTATGTATGTTTATTAGCTTGTAGAATGTGACTAGTTAACTTATTATGAAAATTGCATACCTCAAACTAATGAGAGTACCATCGGGCGCAGTATAGGAATATGAACCTTGTTGTACATGAATCTCATTACTTTCTTCGCTGTCATTACTTTCACCACCTTCATTGCTACTGGCACTTCGAGATTCTGCTTTCGGTAATATTTTTTCATATGCTATCTCTTCTCGTTTGATACCATTGCCAGTTTCATAACTGAAAAAATAAAGATAATAATTTAAGCTTTATATTTTTGACATATAAACTTTAAAAATTCTCACATAAAATTAAATAAATAGTAAGCTTTAGTAATTTGTTTTTACGGAATTATATATTTGTTCTGTTTTATGGAATTAATAGTTGTGACCACTGATTTGCTAATCAATGGATAACCTGTTAAGCTACATATCGATTTGTCTCGGGCTCGATTTTCAACTCGGGCAAAAATATTGCTATTCTTTCCTATCTGGAAAAGTATCAACACCCCGTACTTCGGAGAATACTGTAGGGAATTAAACTGTTGGCACTGACATTCGTAACTAGTATGAAATAGTCACGAATTTGGTAATTGCACTAAGGTATTATCACTTGTCTCGCCAGCTGATGAACTGGAGAAGCTCAAACACAAACATAATAGTCTGTTTACTCAGCCTATCATACAGGAGAAGCGGTGGGTAGAATTCCTAATATATATTTAATGTTTAAAAGTATTATTCCTTCGATTTAGGTTCGCCGTTGTCGCGAAAATAGAACTATAATTATATATTAAAGTATATAAAAACTTTCCGTTTTTAATGGCCTCGGTAAAATGAAAGAGAATTCGCTTATCACTGTAAAAAAATCTTTGTAGTAATAAAATAAAATAATTAAAGAAATTTATTCGTCAATATTACTGATATCATTATTACTGATTCCTATTACGCGTGGAAAAGATATTTAAGGAAAGTGAAGCTTGGCTTACGAGTTACGACAGAGTGATATTCTTAATATCAATGGATAGTAAACAAGCAGATAGCTCATAAAAGATCTTAATGGTGCATATTTTCTATACTTTCCATCGTCAGCAACAAGTACAAGTGTATTGTGCCATTACATTAATGGTGCATGTTTGACGTGGTTAAGTCATACAAGTTGGTATCATAATATCTTCGTATCATACACAGAAGTTTACCGGCTACCTTACTTTCCAAATCAAAACATGACAATCGACACTGATTCTTATCATTACTATTGATCCATCGTCCCATTACTTCTACTCTTAAAAATATTTTTTACAAAATCATGTTGTTTTGGGCTGCTTTTAAATGAGCTTTACTATACTGAGCTAATTTATCCTTTTGCCAGGCAGTTTAATGTGGAAGCCAAACAATTGACCAGACGTGACAATACCATCATGATGAGTGAAGTTTTATAATCATTACTGCTATTCCTGCCGCAATCATGGCAGTAGGCTGTATTTGGAGAGTATCTTAGTAGTATATTTACTGCCGAAGCGAAGTTGTAAAAATATAAGTGCTATACTAACACATGATTCGCTAACTCCTCCTATTAAATATTGATTTATCTACATACTCATCTTATACCAGTTATTTAATAATGAGTTTCGAACATAGATATTTGGTATTAAAATTATTTAGGCGCTTAAAAATATTTTATTTTTATGTATTTAATGCTGCATTAATATTTCAATCGTTGCTTGTACTGGTGCTTATAATAATTTACATCTTTAGAATTGTATTGAAATTCTAATTGAGAATATTCATTCGATTACAATATTGTTTATAGATTACCTAACATAACACGGAACTATCACAGTAGCACTCCTGATTATATAATTGTCTGTCTATCTTTCACGGTTGATTTTATTCTATGGTCATTTAGTTCGAAAATAAGGGGTTAACTAGAATGTTTTGATATTTGTATGTGTACGGGTTGGTTTTGGTATTTGTATGGATTTTGATGTGCTTTTTCCGAATTTTAACTTCTACATCTTTTACCATTGCCGTTCGCACCACCATATTGGATAAACGCGGTCTGGCGGCAGTTTTTGACATTATCTTCTTTCCTAATTTTTGTGATAGTAATTCTCATAAAATTAAATTGAAGGAAATTTTGTACCATTCATGACTCCTATTTTTATTTAAAATCAATAGTTTTGTAGAACAAACGCCGTAAAGTGTACCCACATGACTTTCAGCTAAATAATCAATTTACTTGCATACTTGAGATAGAGCACCTCTCGTGTTTTTTTATGGTGATTTCCTTAGTATGCCTTATTCTAAAAAATAAAAAAAGACAGACCTAAAAATACATGATTTTTTTTACAATTTTTTTTGAATATGTTTTTAGTATAATTTTAAGTCTTAATTTAAGTCTTATAATAATTAATAAAAATATTTTTAACGATTGTAATATTTTTGCTGTCGAAATGAATAAGTACATGCTAGTTATTTTGGTTATAACTTAAACAGATTTATTCATTAAAAAAGGTTTTTGATAAATTTTATTTTATTTTTATTTAAAAATAATAATTCAAATATTTTTACTAATAATTTAAAAGCAGTACAACTGCAAAAAACGACTTCCAACTTACTATGTAGTATCTGTAATCTTGAATCAAATCTTCGTCAAAAAAGGGGACCAAATTGGAAATGTATGTCTTAAACAAAAAAAAAAACAATTTTGCAATCCCGTCAATATTTATGTCAGAATTATGCCCGTATGAGTTATGCCTGCCTGAGTTATGTTAACGTAACGTTCGGATTGAGAACCTTATTTTTGGGAATTCGGTTAATAATAATTATAATTGTAGTCATATGACTACAATTATAATTATTATTAACCGAATTCCCAAAAATAAGGTTCTCAATCCGAACGTTACGTTAACATAACTCAGGCAGGCATAACTCATACGGGCATAATTCTGACATAAATATTGACGGGATTGCAAAATTGTTTTTTTTTTTGTTTAAGACATACATTTCCAATTTGGTCCCCTTTTTTGACGAAGATTTGATTCAAGATTACAGATACTACATAGTAAGTTGGAAGTCGTTTTTTGCAGTTGTACTGCTTTTAAATTATTAGTAAAAATATTTGAATTATTATTTTTAAATAAAAATAAAATAAAATTTATCAAAAACCTTTTTTAATGAATAAATCTGTTTAAGTTATAACCAAAATAACTAGCATGTACTTATTCATTTCGACAGCAAAAATATTACAATCGTTAAAAATATTTTTATTAATTATTATAAGACTTAAATTAAGACTTAAAATTATACTAAAAACATATTCAAAAAAAATTGTAAAAAAAATCATGTATTTTTAGGTCTGTCTTTTTTTATTTTTTAGAATAAGGCATACTAAGGAAATCACCATAAAAAAACACGAGAGGTGCTCTATCTCAAGTATGCAAGTAAATTGATTATTTAGCTGAAAGTCATGTGGGTACACTTTACGGCGTTTGTTCTACAAAACTATTGATTTTAAATAAAAATAGGAGTCATGAATGGTACAAAATTTCCTTCAATTTAATTTTATGAGAATTACTATCACAAAAATTAGGAAAGAAGATAATGTCAAAAACTGCCGCCAGACCGCGTTTATCCAATATGGTGGTGCGAACGGCAATGGTAAAAGATGTAGAAGTTAAAATTCGGAAAAAGCACATCAAAATCCATACAAATACCAAAACCAACCCGTACACATACAAATATCAAAACATTCTAGTTAACCCCTTATTTTCGAACTAAATGACCATAGAATAAAATCAACCGTGAAAGATAGACAGACAATTATATAATCAGGAGTGCTACTGTGATAGTTCCGTGTTATGTTAGGTAATCTATAAACAATATTGTAATCGAATGAATATTCTCAATTAGAATTTCAATACAATTCTAAAGATGTAAATTATTATAAGCACCAGTACAAGCAACGATTGAAATATTAATGCAGCATTAAATACATAAAAATAAAATATTTTTAAGCGCCTAAATAATTTTAATACCAAATATCTATGTTCGAAACTCATTATTAAATAACTGGTATAAGATGAGTATGTAGATAAATCAATATTTAATAGGAGGAGTTAGCGAATCATGTGTTAGTATAGCACTTATATTTTTACAACTTCGCTTCGGCAGTAAATATACTACTAAGATACTCTCCAAATACAGCCTACTGCCATGATTGCGGCAGGAATAGCAGTAATGATTATAAAACTTCACTCATCATGATGGTATTGTCACGTCTGGTCAATTGTTTGGCTTCCACATTAAACTGCCTGGCAAAAGGATAAATTAGCTCAGTATAGTAAAGCTCATTTAAAAGCAGCCCAAAACAACATGATTTTGTAAAAAATATTTTTAAGAGTAGAAGTAATGGGACGATGGATCAATAGTAATGATAAGAATCAGTGTCGATTGTCATGTTTTGATTTGGAAAGTAAGGTAGCCGGTAAACTTCTGTGTATGATACGAAGATATTATGATACCAACTTGTATGACTTAACCACGTCAAACATGCACCATTAATGTAATGGCACAATACACTTGTACTTGTTGCTGACGATGGAAAGTATAGAAAATATGCACCATTAAGATCTTTTATGAGCTATCTGCTTGTTTACTATCCATTGATATTAAGAATATCACTCTGTCGTAACTCGTAAGCCAAGCTTCACTTTCCTTAAATATCTTTTCCACGCGTAATAGGAATCAGTAATAATGATATCAGTAATATTGACGAATAAATTTCTTTAATTATTTTATTTTATTACTACAAAGATTTTTTTACAGTGATAAGCGAATTCTCTTTCATTTTACCGAGGCCATTAAAAACGGAAAGTTTTTATATACTTTAATATATAATTATAGTTCTATTTTCGCGACAACGGCGAACCTAAATCGAAGGAATAATACTTTTAAACATTAAATATATATTAGGAATTCTACCCACCGCTTCTCCTGTATGATAGGCTGAGTAAACAGACTATTATGTTTGTGTTTGAGCTTCTCCAGTTCATCAGCTGGCGAGACAAGTGATAATACCTTAGTGCAATTACCAAATTCGTGACTATTTCATACTAGTTACGAATGTCAGTGCCAACAGTTTAATTCCCTACAGTATTCTCCGAAGTACGGGGTGTTGATACTTTTCCAGATAGGAAAGAATAGCAATATTTTTGCCCGAGTTGAAAATCGAGCCCGAGACAAATCGATATGTAGCTTAACAGGTTATCCATTGATTAGCAAATCAGTGGTCACAACTATTAATTCCATAAAACAGAACAAATATATAATTCCGTAAAAACAAATTACTAAAGCTTACTATTTATTTAATTTTATGTGAGAATTTTTAAAGTTTATATGTCAAAAATATAAAGCTTAAATTATTATCTTTATTTTTTCAGTTATGAAACTGGCAATGGTATCAAACGAGAAGAGATAGCATATGAAAAAATATTACCGAAAGCAGAATCTCGAAGTGCCAGTAGCAATGAAGGTGGTGAAAGTAATGACAGCGAAGAAAGTAATGAGATTCATGTACAACAAGGTTCATATTCCTATACTGCGCCCGATGGTACTCTCATTAGTTTGAGGTATGCAATTTTCATAATAAGTTAACTAGTCACATTCTACAAGCTAATAAACATACATAAAAATCACTTACCTTTTGACTTGTCTTTTATCACATAGGTAGTTAAAAACACCCTAATAGCGAAAGTCGATCTAACCTTATTTCAAAATAGCTAACAAAAAATAAGGATACGCAGACATAGTAAATTAATAATAGTAATAATACCGGCCATTAACGATTTTTGTTTGATTTTCAATTTCAATTAAAATATTATCTACTTTTTAAATAAATTATATATTTTAAAAAGCATGTTTTAAATAGAATAATATTTACAATAATTAAAAAAAACGTAACTGTTGCTAATGTATACTCAGATGTACCTAAAAATAAAATTGTGTAATAAAAAGCTATATTGTTAAGGTCGATTAATAAGGATATCGAAGTTATGCATAAAATGCACATTTAATTTTTTTTAATGAAATAATACAAAACATTGTACTAGTATCCAAACTCATTCTTGCACAATGCATAAAATTAATGAAATACAAAAAATCTTATTCCTTTTGTTTTTCATTAATATTGTAAACCTGAGTTTGTAAAAATATATGTCTCAGTGCTTATTTTTTCAATTGTGCCACTATTTTTTCTATATCAAAAGATGGTTGTCTCTTTCCATTAGAACCATATGCTTGTGTTAAAGCAAATGGTTCTCCAAATGGAAAAAGATAACCATCGCCAAGTAACACCAAAGTTATTAATAGTGCGTTTCTATACGTTCGGTGGGGAGTTAATGCCAAATGCACAAGTCTCCTGACTACTTTAAACTCCTAAATAGGACACGACAATGACAAGTATTGCTGCTCTTTTGGCAGAATAGGTAAGGCGCGGGAACTAAATACAGTCAAGATGTTGCAGAACTCTACCATCTAGTAGATGATAGAGTTTTGCAGGTCACGATCGTAGTGACAAATTTGGTCAATATTTCACCTTTTACGTAATGCCTGGTAGAATGGCAGATGATATGTTTTTCCGAAAGGGCCTCAGATCAACACAGAATAAACCACTGTGCGATGAAAATAAATGGACAAATACTTTAATACATTATTTGTATTCAGGTACATTGCTGATGAAAATGGTTTTCAACCAATAGGCGTTCACATTCCTAAAGTCATCCAAGCAGAGTATGGTTCACGGGAAAAATCAGGCCGTGCACTTAATTTGGACAGCTCAGTATCTGGTTCAGCACCTAAAGCAAGTAAAGATGAAAAGAAACCACCCGCATCTGCGGCTAAACAACCTGCTGCACCTGCGGCGGTACCATCTGCTGCACCTGCGGCACCGGCAGGTGCGCCACCTGCACCATCTGCGGGTGCACCACCTACATCATCTGCTGGTGGACCACCTGCACCTGCTGTACCTCTCGCTGCTGCAGCTGCATCATCATCTGCCGAAACGACAACACTTACATCTGGAGCTTTACCTGCAGCTGAGCCAATATCTGAGTCAAAACCAGATAATGCTGCTGCTTCCAGTACCACATCACCTGAAGAAAATACAACAAAATTTTCAGGTGAAAATTCAGACGCAGCAACCGCAGCTACGCCGGAACAGTCTTCGACTACACCAGTTTCAGAGCAAAGCTCTACGTTAAATACGCAAGGGGCTTCATCGGAAGTTACGGAATCTTCTATTTCTAGCACTCCTGGATTACTTGAATCATCGTCACCTTCAGAAACTTTATCAACTAATGGTCCCCTGTCGACCATTGAACCAGAGTCAAGTTCAACTACAGTAGTGGCATAAAACTATAAATATTTGATATTAAAAGTGAGGTATGGATCCTTGCTTCAAAGGTGTAGAAAGGATCCATATCAAAACCGTGACATATTTTTAACAGCGAAATATTGTAAAATAGTTCGTATTTGGTACGGGTTTATTAATAACAATGTAATATGAAATGTGATATAAAATACTATGCAAGTAATTAAGTCAAAGTGTAAAATTTGTAAATTCCTATATAAGAAAAAATATATTTATACTACGATTACTTTTTTTATTTTACATGTAGTCGAAATAACTCTTTATGGCAGAGCAAACGGTAAATAATTGAGAGGTGTCTTGAAGCACCCAGTCGGAACACAGTTCCTTTCGCTATAGATTGGCTTTGACTGTGGCTTAAAGGAGGTGTCAAGTTTAACTGGAAGTCAAGTCATTTGCATGAAAATCACTGATAAGTGATTAGGGAGCAAAACCCACGTTAACAGCTATTGTGTAGTAATAATTTTTGACTAATATATTAATAAAAAAGTGTATTTCAACGTTAAAGTTGTATGATATTATTATAGTCTCTCAACTGACAGCGAGCTGAATCGGTTGAAATAGTTTAAGTTTCCTAGGTGATCAAGAAATGCCTTAAAAATAACTGCATAATGTTCGGTGTTGTTGTCGTTTTTAACTTCCCGCTACGTTAGTACGTAAAGTACTAAGTATAGGAAGTTACTGATTTCACCCCGATTTTCGGAAAT
>DWDH01000028.1:0-10552 GCA_022343005.1 Apodemia hepburni
TGTGTGTGTGTGTGTGTGTGTGTGTGTGTGTGTGTGTGTGTGTGTGTGTGTGTGTGTGTGTGTGTGTGTGTGTATGTTAGTTATTTCAGATAATATGATTTTTTAATAAATTTTCTATATCTCTATAGCTTTGAGACTGTAGCCATTCGTGCAAAATTTTCTTACAATTATATTGTTTTAATTTGTAGATACCTAGTTTCTTGTTAATTTTGTTATAAATGTTTGCCGATTTTGATAAGTATTGTCTTTCTGCTAATTTAGTTTTAGTGTTACATGAGTAAGCAACATTAGTTGTTCTTCTATTAGAAAATATGTTTGGATCAAATGGCATAGAGCTATGTAACTTGAGGGTGGTCAACAGGATATACAATTTTCTAATAGATAATAATTTGCATTCGTCATACAAATCTTCCGTGGGAAATCTGTACGGCTTAAAAAACATGACTTTAAGTAAGCAACGTTGACCTCTTTCAACTTCCAAGAATTTAGTTTTAGTAGCTCCACCCCAAATAGTAATACAGTAACCCAACACAGATTGTACCAAAGATATATAGATTTTATTAAGTAAAATTTTGTTTGTTGAGTGCCTTAGCTTTTTGAAGATCCAAATTAAATTTCGTATACGATTATTTATGTAAGAAATATGTTGATGCCAGGATAACCGTTCATCTATAATAACTCCCAAATACTTGGTGGACGCAACTTTATCTAATATGTTGCAATTACAGTTGGCATTGTCTGGCTTACCACACTGGTGAACCTTAAGGTAAAAGTCGTTACTAGGTTGCGTTCGTTTATTATTAGTGAAACATATATAATTCGTTTTTGATATGTTTAAGGTTAATAGACTAGATTTAAGCCACGTGTTTATTTTATGTAATGTGTCACCTGCTGTTTCAAATATAGATTTCCATGTTATTCCTCCAAAAACTATTACTGTGTCATCAGCATACGAGAGCACTTTACATCCAAGGACATTTAGCTTTGATAGTTCGTTAATGTAAATAAGGAATAACGTCGGTCCTAGTACGCTTCCTTGTGGTACGCCGAAGGTTATTTCAGATTCACTACTAAGAAAATCATCTATTTTTACTTTCTGAGTACGTCCAAATAGATAGTTTTTTAGTAGATTTAAAGGGGTACCCCTAATTCCGATATACTCCATACGTTTTAGCAGTATTGGAAGGGACACAGTATCAAAAGCTTTTTTCAGGTCCAAAAACACGGCTAGACATTTTTTGCGATTATCTAGGTGATTGGTTATTATAGATGTTAGAGCTAAGACTGCGTCTTCAGTAGATCTACCTCTCCTAAACCCATATTGTGAATCCGAAAGGATGTTAAATTTAGTTAAGTAGTTCAGAAGTCTAGAATTAATAGCTTTTTCAAGAATTTTTGAGATTGCTGAAAGGACGGAGATAGGTCTATAATTATTTATGTCATCCCTCTTTCCACTTTTATGTATAGGTGTAATAATAGATTTCTTTAGTAATGAGGGGAAAACGCCTTTATGGAAACACAAATTTGTTAAGTGACTAATAATAGGGGAAATTATGTCAGCAGTCAGTTTTAAAAATGTTGTCGGTACGTTGTCCCACCCTGGAGCGCTATTGGATTTGAGGCTCAGAATAATACTTTTGATTTCACTTGGGTCAGTGTCCAGTAAAACAAAAGACGTTAAGTGAGGACTTGAACTTTGACTTATTAAGACATCGGGGGGTGAGGGGTTACGAAGATTTATTGCTTCTGCTAAGTTCTTTCCCATACAAGCGAAAGACTCATTTACGAAGTTGACCGATTCTCTTGCAGTTGATTTAATTTTTAATAAGTCTAAATTTTGTGCCTTTCTATTTTTAAAGTTAGTAATTTTATTTATTGCCTGCCATAATGCCTTAGGGTTTTTTTCAGATTTTTCTAAAAGTTCTTTTTCATATGAGTGTTTAAGTTTTCTTATAAGTTTATTGCAGAAATTGCGGTATCGCTTATATGTAATTTTCAATATTTCATTGTAGGGTTCGGATCTTAGTTTTAGTTGCATTTTATTTCTGTTTTTGATACATCGTAAAATTCCAGGTGTAATCCAAGGTTTAATGCATCGTTTTTTAGCAGATGTTTGCCTGACTTCAGTGTTATCTTTAATAGATTCTTGTAACTTTATTGTTAAATTTTTAATTATATAATCAGGGTCATCACTATAAAGTAAACTTTCAATATTTTTGTTTATTAAAGTGGTTAATGCTTTCTCAAAGTTAATGTAAATTTGTTTGGAATGACAGCAATTGTTTTTGATTTTTCCTAAGCTTAAAAATATTGAACAGTGATCAGTAACTGAGGAATTTAGAATGGCAATATTGGCAGTCGTTTTATTTTTATCAATTTTTAACATAAAGTGGTCTAAACAACTGTTTTCCCTTGTTGGTAAAGAGTGACCAGGTAGTAAGCCATGCAATGCCAGCATATTTAAGTAATTTACTCTGTTAGTACATTCAAGTCGTCTTTCGTTGATTTTACTAATAAGGTTTATGTTTATATCCCCTGTAATTATTATATTTTTATTGGTATTTATGGTTTCTAAGTGATTATTTAACGAGTCTATGAAATTTGTAGCAGATTGGTTAGAAGGGGATCGGTATATAGCTAGTATTATGTTATTTAGTATATTAACTTGCAGGCAGGAAGCATGTTCAAGTCTAATTTCTTTTACACACGCTTTTAACTGATTTTTTATATATACCACAACCCCATCATTTTGGTTTAAATTATTAGAGGATGCGAAAGACATGTAGTTAGTAATAAGTGGTATTGGTTTTTTCTCCGTGATCCGACATTCCGTCAATACTAATACGTCAGGTTCAAATTTTAATTGAGAGAGCAATACTTGAAAGTCATCGAGGTTACGATGTATGCTACGTATATTTTGTGCTAAAATAGTGAGGTCATTTTTATTCATAAAAATATATTGGTTAAGGTTATAAGGATCACATTCAATTGAGTGTGCAATTTTTGCGCTGTCTATTTCATTTATTGTATTGAGTGTGTTATCCATAATCGATGGCAATTATAATTATAAGGTGTAAAAACGTGATATTAATAAAAAATTTAAGGCAAAGAAGATAATTATTTATGGCTATAAATCTGCAATTTGCTATATTTGCACTAATGAGCTCAATTATTTTTAAAAGTGTGACATGTTTGAAGAATGTATCTAGAATTGAGTGGTTATGAGTATGTATGTGTAGGTGTGTATTTGTGAGATTATTGTAGGTTGAATGTGAGTCTATATTATATTTTGTAGAGTGTAAGTTATTATACAAGTAGGTGCTGTAAATTATGATGTATATTAAGTTCAAGTAAATTATTCTTTCATTAAGTGTTATATTGGTTTTACTAAAATATATAACAATATTTTTTAACATGTTATGAAAAATAATACTATATAGAGCGAGCCAACATATTTTGTTATATATATATGTGCGTATATAATAGTAAATAATGTGTCTTGTCTGATAAATACAATAGAAATAGAATCTGTTTTTATGTAAATTACATTTAGTTTTATAACATAATATATGAATATAATTTAATACGCTATCGAATAGTACACTATATATAGTGAGTAAACCTGTGTAATTTTGTATATAATTATACTTACAAATCACAGAAGAAACAGATTCTATTTTCATAATTTTGTGAAAACAAAATTTAAATCTATGCATGTATAACACAAATATTAAGAAAGTATATCCATATAGTCAGTCTTGTAACAATTTTTGTATTTGTGTCTCGTTATTGAGCAAAATTACGCGTGAATTCTCATCTCTTCTGACATATACTTTGCCATAGGCTGTCCAGCAAAATTTATACGATTTGGATTTTACTAATTCTCTTCCGAGGAAATATAAGCGAGAGGACTTGGCTGTCAGATTTTCTGATATAAATACAGGAGAGTCTTCTTCTGATCGAAATCCTAGATGTTTCGCGCAGATTTTTGTGTTATGTCTAATATTAAATGATTTACACATTTTTAGAAATTCATTTTTGATTATAGTTGACGTGGTTTCTACAACAATGGGTGTTTTACGTTGTCCATCCTTTTTCTCGCGTACTCTGTAAATATCTTTTATGTTTTCCATTTTTATTTCACAGCCAATATTTTTTGACAGACAAGTAATCATGTTTAATAAGTCCACTTTTGTTTCTTTTTCCTTTCTTGGCACATTTTTAACTTCGAAGCTGGTTTTTCTCATACCTCTTTGCATGTCTTCAATTTTATCCTCTAAGATTGTTATGTATTTACGATCTTCTTGTGTCTGATTTTCTAGTTTTTCAATTTTCTTTCTATATTCTTCGTTTTGTGCTGTCAAAAATGTAATAGAATTTTCGATATTACGGTTGGACTGTTGAATATCTGTAAGGGTGGGTGCAATTTTTTCTAATTCTTCGCAATTTTTGGCAGTTAAAGTGAGGATGAGATTTTTCATCTCTTCTTTAAAAGCAGAAAACTCTTCACTGAAATCTCCATTGCCCCTCTTTCTTTTATTCCGGGTTGAGCCTACAGAGGAGGGTGAGGTGGTTTTCTGGCATTTTTCTATTAAAAGATTGCTTTCCGAAGCTGATTTGTACTCGTTTGAAGTCATTTTTATAGCTAAATATATCAAGAAAACTAAAATCCGTGCTCCAAGTCAGTGCAATTTCCAATAAACAGATCGCACTCAGTATAAACTCACAGCCCTGGTGCTCAATGTGCAATTGCGTTCGATATTATTGTATACTCTAAGACGCAATAGTTGTTGCATTCATGCTTCAGTGGGCGGGGTGTTAGACAAGGAAAGTGATACACACCTTTTGACGTAGTTATGTGCGTCTCACCATGCGCCGTGCGATCAGGTACCAGGGACGCAGCTCGTTTCAAACATAGTTGTGGCTGTACTCCATATTATTTATGCACTTCTATTATTAGAACTGAATTTATTTTGTAGATTTTATTTAAATTATATTTTATTTACACCACTTGCGGATCAATTTACACGTTTACACCTCACGGCGGTCCGGGGGGAAGAGAGGTATATATTATACAAAAGTTTTTAAAATTTTCAAATTATTCAGGATCCGAGTCATCAGTCGTGTAATTGTGATCTTCAATGTCAGAACATTCCTCGTCATCGCTTTCTGTTTCAGTTGTTTCGACAATATCTTCTATTCTTAAAGGTGTATGATCCCCAATGAATCCTACTGGTTTTAAGTATCCATCGAAAAACCAACCGCAGTTTTCAGGTTGAAGTTTCACGCATACTGGATCCGTTGCATTAAGCCACATAGAATTTACGAAAATAGTTAGTAAAATTTTCTGAGTCAATGATATCCAGCATGGTGGCATAGAATTGGAGTCAAAGCCTTTTATTTTTTTTAACAACTGCTCGCTGTCTTCTTTGGCAGAATATTTCTTCAGAAAAATGCGATATCTCGCTTCATTCACTTTTGTACAGTTCTTGACGCTATATATATTGGCAGTAAATTCTTGAACGGTGTTTTAATGAAAATATCAGCTTCATCTGTTAGTGACGCAAAAACTGTTTGATATATTTCATTTTTTGAAAGCAGCTGAAAAGGTTTTACCTTTCCTTTATTGTGAAATGCAGCCGTGTAATCGCAATCTGTGAACGCATGGAAGGCGGGAAGACTTTGGCATAATTTAAGTCCTAACTTCAATGCTAGATTGGTACAATTAATGCAATCAACAGGTTGGTTATTAGTCTTTTTTGTTGCTGAAGTGGCAAGCCAAATTTCTGATTCTGAAATTTTGTGCATATTTCCTAACAAAATAATCAAAACATCAGTATCAGAGGCTTTAATTAAAATCCTTGACCCTGGTTCCGCTTTATGAGCATGAAAAATAATCCTCGTATCTGCCTCTTCGTGATGACTTCTTCTTCACTTCTTCACTTTTTTTATGGAGTTTTGATGAACTTGATAAGAATAGCACTGATAGTTGAAGGTTAAGAATTTTTTTTTGTTTTGGATTATTGTTACTAAATGGTTGTTCTCCCAATAATCTGCCAGAAACAGCACCAAAGCCTCGTTGAAACGATAATTATTTAGGCTTTGTAAAAAATTATTAGGTCTGGTTTATTGAGGTCCGAAATTTTGTACGGAATATCGAATTCTTTTCGGCTTTCACGTTCAGAATCTTTAATTGACGGTGATAAGTAACGATCAAAAATTAAATGTTGTTGCGTTTGTTGAACATATTTTGATAAATATTGTTTCTGCAATTTTATCAAAAGTTTGGGGCATAGAAGATCCGATTAAGTGTAAGTAGTAAAAACCATCAATTATTTATTTGATATATGTTGGCTCTACCATTTTAGTTTCTGATTTTAAAATCTTTGCTAACGTAGATTTTGAAGTTTTTAACATCTCTCCAGTACATGAAAAAAGAGCTGGTGGCATTGGTGCTAGTGGAAAAGTCAGGCAATATTCGAGATTTATTTTTTTGTTCAGACTAATTGCCAAAAGTCGGCCAAATATATCTCGTTCCATTTTCAATAATACTTTCTTGTTCTTGTCTTTGCTACTGAGAACTTTAGTCATGCATTGAGAAGCAAAATTGAAGATTTTGTTTCGTTTTATAGGTTTTTCGAATCTTACAGGAGTTGAAGAGCATTCCAAGATAAAATTTAATTTTTGTTGATAACCTGCTGTCTTCATGTTAAGCAGGAAATCTGTCACTTCTGTAGATGCAGCTTTACCCGTCGAAATGTTGAATAAAATATCTTTGTCAATAGTATCATCAAACGGATTCATCGTACATTTTATTGCTTCAACGATGCTGTTAAGATTTTTTTTTGTCTTTCTTAACTTTACTTTTTTGCAATTAGTGCGAAGTATCATCTTCTTTCGTTAATCCGATATTTTGTTTGATAGTTGTTAATATCTTCGTCCTCATGCTATGACTAAGCGCCCATCTTTGACGTGCTGATATTGAGTCTGCGGCAAGATTATCAGCCAATTGATTGCTAGCATCAGCATTGATGGTCTGCTCAAGCGTCAAGTCAACCGGTGATCAAGCAAAATTTGCTGAAGTTCGTCTGATTCCAAAGGCGCCTCGACGAAATTCAGCTACCAAAGATGAATTGTTAGTATACAAATTGATCAAATTGCTCAAATATAATAAGGACCATCTGGCATAATTAGGCTGGTTTAACGCAAAAAATAAATCAGACATGTTGAAAATTGACTCGACGTACAGTTCAAAATTACTGGTGCGGATACTTCTGGAAAACCGATGGTATAAATTAAGTAATTCACAGTACTGATAGTAATATTGAGCAGTTTTCCCTTTTTCTCCTATCAAAGTCTGATGACAGAACTCTTTATATCTGTTCAAAATTCGACTCAATAAATCTGGTAACTCGATTCTTTCGTTGACGTTTAAAAATTTACAAAATCATAGGTGAACTTTTAGTAACAATTATTTCATCATGAAAAAAATATAGAAGTATTGAAGATAATTTTAAATATTCAATTATTATGTACTTACAGTATTCTCAGCACAAAAATTTTCAAATTCTTCATTATATTTTTTATTCAAGGCAGTCACTTTTTTATAACATGTGGTATGGTAACCTATAAAATCGAGTGACGCACTAGTTAGCTCAACAACATTGTATTTAAAGTTTTTAATTTTACGAAAAGCTAACTTAAATAAACAGTTTTTAAAAGTTTCATCATTAAAATCAGTAACACCATCATCCGAATCACACAAAAAACACTTTTTAGCCATTTTTTACAATAATAAATAGGAGCACGTGTTTTCAATTACAAATGTAGCGACAATCTACTCCAAAAAGACGCGTAGTATTTACTAGTCTATCGCTATCCTTTTCGTTTTCAGCGACAAATAGCATGCGCACTCTCTTTCATTCAACCAACAAACTATAGACAGCTGCAATGCTGTGTCCTCTTCTATCGCATGGGATGGTTTGCTGGGACCTCGCTGTCGCACGTATTCACTCGCAGCAATATTTCACTTTTTAAAATTCAACAACCGCAATTCAGGACTGATTTTTGCAGACAACCCTATACCACCGTGTTCGTAATAAAATTATCTTTATTTTTATTTTAGTTTCATTCATTAATCAGACCGGTGCAAGTTACTAGTATCGATTTACCTGTTTATACCTGCCTACCCAAGAGTTGTGACGGGAAATAAATAGTCAACCTAATATTTGTATATTCTATAGGTTTCATATTTTCGATTGGAATAGAATTTGTTCATTAACCAAGCCAGTGTAATTTAAAAAAAAAATTTAATTGTTAATTAATCATATTCTGGACTGAAATTTTTTAGACAACCCATTCGCAATATATTTATTGACATATTTTATTTGATAAAAAATATCTTTCATCCATTAACCAGCTCGGTGAAGGTCGTTTTATAGCGGGATCTTAGACTACAAGAAATAATTTTGAAATAGATAAGAATAGAGCTGCAAATTATTTTGAACTTAAATTCAAAAACGTTTATTCAAATGAACTTATACAGGCATCGGATCGGTCCTGTGGCATTATTGACTACGGTACACATAATTTTTGTTTTAATTGAAAAATAAAACTTCTCTATACAAGCCATATCTGCCAATACTGGACTGGACTTACAAAAGCACAATTTCTTGCTTTATTCAATGAAATACGTTTGGATTGAATTGTTAAAAAATCCAAAACAAGCTTTAGCTATTTATTTATCTAAATTAAGGACAGGGGATAGTAATAGCCGTTTATCGACAATTTTTGATATGCCAAGATCAACACTAGAACTGCACATGGCTAAAGTAAGAAATCGTTTAACAGAGAACTTTGTGCCGTTACATATTGGATTGCAGCATATTTCCCACCAAGGAGTAGTAGAACGAAACTTAAGTCTCCCCAATGCCCTCTTTTCTCACAACATAGTTCCTACACCTGCAATCGTAATATGTGATGGCACATACATTTATATTGAGAAAAGCTCAAATTATTTGTATCAAAAAAAAACATATAGCCTCCACAAGTATAATAATTTAGTGAAACCATTTTTAATTGTGTGTTGTGATGGACATATTTTAGATGTTTTAGGTCCCTATGCCGCAACATACTCTGATGCAGATATTATGAATAGCATTATGCGAGATGACAATGGTCCCTTTAGAACATTTTTCGAACAGAATGATACATTTATATTGGATAGGGGATTTAGAGATGCAATTACTCATTTAGAGTCTTGTGGATATAGAGTTTTTAAGCCAGAATCCATCACTGAAGGTCAAACACAACTGTCTACTGCCCAAGCTAATAAAAGCAGATGTGTGACATTATGTCGATGGGTAGTAGAAGTTGTTAATGGCCGCTTCAAAAGAGATTTCAAAATATTTCGACAGGAATATTTTAATAGGGCTACTGGCCACTTGATGGAAGATTTCAAGATAGCCGGTAGCCTTATAAATAAATTCCATCCCTTACTTCAGGATAAAGCAGAAACGCCTCAAATAATATCACGAGTAAGACATTTTTTAAATATACCAAATTATTTATCAGATTTTATTGAAATAAATAATATAAACAGACGCAGAGTGATGTTCGTAAGAATTGATGGCAACTTGCCACAACTGCACTCTTTCCCCATTTTCAATCAATCTGATTTACTGCTTTTGTCACTGGGACCATATCAGCTCAAACAAGCTAGATCATATTACGGTAAACACATTCGGGATCATAGGATTTATGAACTAGAAGTATGTCCAGATTTAGAATTTTACACAGATGTGGCACACATAGTATGTAACGGGCCAACATTATTACGCTGTCGTGTTAGATCGAGGCATATTTCACAACGGCAATATTACTGTTACATATTATTTGAAACTGAACCTTGTTATAGTAGTCAGCCACTTGAAAAATTGTTAGGCTATTGTTGTAGCTGCCTAATAGGCAAGAGAACAGTTGGCTGCTGTTGCCATGTAATGACAGTAGTCTGGTTTTTGGGATGGGCCAGGCATCAAAATAATATAACACCCCCAGCTCAATTTCTCGATTATATTTTACTGGAAGATGTTTAATAATAAAATTAAAAAAAGGACAATTTTTTCATTACCATCATTTTTTTACCTTTTACTTATTAGCTGCGGTTATTCGAGTCACTGTAGTGCGAGTATGATACTTATTCCTACGGCATTCCTTGTCACCTTCGTGTTTCGGATCGGAGAGTAACGTTGACTGGTAAACCTACATGTAGTATAAGAACCCGCCACTTAAATAGCAATGCAACAGTAACATTTGGCGTCCATAGGTGGTAGTTGTGTCTGCATTGGAAGAGCCATTTGCTTGTTTGGCATCATACATATTATAAAGCTCTAACAGTACATATTTAGACAAATATGATAGTGCATCCTGCTAATTCTGACACAAGTTCTTTTAAAACTATGATTCAAAAGAACTTGGTTATATAAGTCCAGGAATGGCTTACAGACTATAAAAGAGTGTAATACTCTTAAGCAATCATATACACATACAGATA
>DWDH01000029.1:0-10522 GCA_022343005.1 Apodemia hepburni
AGTCTTTAGCAACGTGCTAGTTCGCCGACGGTAAGCCTTGGCACCGTATGCCTAAGCCCGCGCTGCTGCACCTCGTGATCGACGTGTAAGTCTCCGCTCTATAGCGTGAGCCCGCATCACCTATATTCATACTGCATACTGCTTAATTCATCATCGACGGACAAGAAGACTCGTCATCATCATCGTCATCACCGAACCTATAAAACGAAAGGCATTTCAACGTGACTTCGACGGAACTGCAATACGACTCCGTGAGTCGCCGTGCCGGTTACTCGAAGCTGTCGCCAGGGACATTCGCTGCGCTCTGCATTCTTCGTTGCCATGCACAATACCTTCAAGGTGAAGATGTTCCTGCGGTTCGTGATTATTTTTCTGTGAGTTTTATTTTTCCAATTTAAAGTGTAAAGTGAATTTTCATTTAAACATCAAGATTTTATTTTTCAAGATTTTATATTTCTAGATTCAGAACTTTTATTAGAACATTATTTTAGAGTTTTTAAATAACTTTTAAAGTCATATAAATAATTTACTACTTATACAATTTTATACAATCTTATTGCTAACTTATATGATATTAATTTACATTTTCTATAATTTTTCTATTTACGTTTTTGTGTGTATTTTTCTGATGTTCTGTACAGCTTTTTAATTTACAATTATTGATGTTTAAATTTAATAAAAAAGAACAGACTACTGAAGTCGATACTAATACCGACTCAGACAGTTCTCTATCGAAACCATTGTCTCAAAGAAAAAAACTAAACATGAGTGATAAAATTACACTCTCTGTTCTTACCAAATTCATTAAACCATATAACGGGGATCGGGAATCCCTTCCCGCGTTTTTAACCAATTGCGAAAGTGCAATCTCTTTAGCAAGTACAGACCAACAGAACTTTTTAGTCAAATATATCGTGTCACAACTTGAGGGCAAGGCCCAGTTAGCTTGTTGCTTGAAAAAATTCGATAATTGGCTTGAAATCAAACAGTTTTTAAAGTTAACTTTTGGAGAAAAAAAGCATTCAACACACCTTTTAGTAGATTTGCAAAACTGCAAGCAATTACCGACTGAAGATGTGACGCAATATTCTTTGAGAATTGAATCCTGCCTTACGCGGCTTCAGTCCGATATTCATTACAGTTGTGAAAATGAAAAGGAACTTATGGGCAGACTTGCTGCCATGGAAGATTTGGCTTTAAATACATTTTTATTAGGTATGAACTCAAACTTCTCACACATTGTGCGCTGCCGGAATCCTAAAGGACTTTCCGAAGCGATCACTCATGCCATTGAAGAAGAAAAACTGTTTAAGCTATCTAAACTATCTCAACGACCTTCTTCTTCCTCTAAACAATGTTCAATATGTCGAAAGTTTGGCCATAGCTCTTCCGATTGTTTCAAAAATAAATCTAAACATTCTTTTACAAACTCTTACCACGTAAATTCGAATTTAAATCATCGTAATAATTATTCTAATAATTCTACAAATAAAAATAATTACGCCTCGAATCAAATATGCGCGTATTGTAAAAATCGTGGTCATTTAATAGGCGATTGTCGGAAGCTTAAATATAAAAACAATAATTATATGCACCGCGATCTGCCACGCAACGTGATACCTTCAAGTTCACGGTCGCCGACGAGCAATTCGTCTAATCATAACGTTACCAATAACAATTCTAATATACACGTTATCTCTAACGAAGATAATTTAAACTAAATTCGGTTTCGGTGCCGTGTCTACCGAAACCTTTTGCAATTCGTAACGACACGAATAGTTCTAAGACAACAAAAAACTACGGCAAAAAGCCTAAATCTAATGAGTTAACCCCTTTAAGGTCTAAAGGACATTCTTGTGGTCAATTCACGGTTGCACAAGATGTACCTTCTGTTTATTCTATAAACTCTAATTTTAATAGGCTTCAATCCTGTGTTCCTAAATTATTTTCCGCACAGGCTAAAGTAAAGACAATGACTCATAATAGCTGTGTTCCTAAGTTATTTTCTACACAGCGTAATGGACGATCAGAGACTTCTCAACCTTGTGTTTCTAAATTATTTCCTGCACAGGTTAATGAAAATACAGAGTATTCTAAGTCAAATAATTATGTTAATGTCTCTGACGCCACTCTTAAGAAATCATTAAGGTTCTCGAACCTTTCGCAACGCAACCCTTCATCTCGTGAAAAATCGAGTTCTTTTTCAAGGGATTGCTCTTATAATAAAACGTATTCTATAAATAACGTAAATAACAAAGTTTCTCTTCCTCATGTTTATCTAAAAACTAATATGAATGATAAGCCTCTATGTTTATTAATTGATACTGGTTCCTCAGTTTCAATCGTGAAACTCTCAAGTTTATTAAAAGGTCCAGTACTTAAAAATAATATCATTACACTCAAGGGATTAAGTGATAACGACTCAACGTGTGAATCACTCGGTTCTATTAAACTTAATTTCGAATATCAAATCTCTACTACACGTAAAATTGCTTTTGATTTTGTGTTTCACGCTATTGACGATGCTATTCAATTAAATTATGATGGTATAATTGGTAGTGACTTTATACAACATTTTAAAATCAACATACAATATACTAATAATTCATTAAACTTAGAAGGTTACTTAATACCTATATGTTTTAGTAAATCATCATATGTTATACCTGCGAGATCAGAAATGGTAATCGAATGTCCAGTCAGTAATCTACGTGATTTCGTAAATAAACGCGAAGCTCTAGTACTAGATCAGAAAATTTGTGAAGGTGTATTTTTAGCTAACGCTATTGTAAGTTTAAAATCAAACAACAGAGTTAATGTTACAGTTTTAAATACCACCGAATCTGAAATCGAAGTTGATAATTTTCAGGTACAGTTAACTCCGTTCGATTTACTAACTTCAAAGTTAGATGATTCTCAACAAGAACTTATTCATCAATTAAATTCTTTAAATATAAATAGATCTCAAAAGGTTTTAGATCAAATTAGAATATCTCATTTAAATCCTCAAGAGAAAAAGTTATTAATTAATTGTATTTCTAATTATACAGACATATTTCATCTCGACGGAGAATTTTTGACACATACAGATGTTATTAAACATTCTATTAATACTGGGGATGCACCCCCGATTCACGTAAAATCATACCGTTTCCCTGAAGTTCATAAAGATGAAGTAGAAAAGCAAATTAGAAAAATGCTTGATGAAAATATAATCAGACCTTCTACGTCACCTTGGTGTGCTCCCGTTTGGGTAGTACCAAAGAAGCGTGATGCTTCTGGTAAACAAAAATGGCGTATCGTTATTGATTATCGTCGTTTAAATGACGTTACTGTCTCTGAAGTTTATCCTCTTCCACTTATAACGGATATTTTGGACCAATTAGGTCATTCGAAATATTTTAGCACGCTAGATTTAGCATCCGGTTTTCACCAATTATTATTAAATCCTAAAGATATTGAGAAAACCGCATTCAGTGTTTCTACTAATGGCATTTCTGGACAATTTGAATTTTTGCGCATGCCATTTGGGTTAAAAAATGCCCCTAGTACCTTTCAAAGAATGATGAATTTAGTGCTTACTGGTCTACAAGGTTTAGACTGTTATATCTATTTAGACGATTGCATTATCTACTCTCACGATCTTGAATCTCACATAAAAAAGCTAGAATCTGTATTTTCTAAACTTAGAGAGGCAAATCTTAAACTCCAGCCCGACAAATGTGAGTTTTTGCGACGTGAAGTTGCGTATCTTGGGCATGTTATTACAGATAAAGGTGTTTCGCCTAACCCTGACAAGGTCAAGGCTATTTCCGAATTTCCTACACCGAAAACTCCAAAAGATGTCAAATCTTTTCTTGGGTTAACTGGTTACTATCGTCGTTTTATAGAAAATTTCTCTCATATAACTAAGCCTCTAACTTCGTTATTAAAAAAGGATGTAAATTTTCATTGGTCAATTGAACAAGAACAATCTTTTAACACTTTAAAGCAAAAACTTATTTCTGCTCCCTTATTACAATACCCAGATTTTTCGCAACCCTTTATTGTTACAACTGACGCTTCAAATTATGCCGTTGGTGCTATTTTATCACAAGGTGAAATCGGTAAAGACAAACCTATTGCATTCGCGTCTCGTACTATGAATAAACAAGAAGGCAATTATTCAACGACAGAAAAAGAACTTTTAGCAATTTTGTTCGCTGTAAATACATTTCGACCTTATTTATATGGGTATAAGTTTAAAATTGTGACAGATCACCGTCCATTAACATGGTTGTTTAACGCTAAAGATCCAGGTGGACGCTTGCTTAGGTGGAGGTTAAAACTCGAAGAATACGAGTACGAAATTGTATATAAACCAGGTAGAATAAATAGTAATGCAGATTGTTTATCTCGTTACCCAGTAAATGCTATCACTAATTCTAATATTAATAATGATACTTATGAACAATATTTTAAAAAGCAATTTACTAAAACTACGCCTAATTGTGATACGCAAATTGAAGAACACAATCAAAGTTTATATTTAGCCAAACAAAAATCAATTGCTTGCCCGATGTCTCTAGACCTTGATTACTCTATGCCATATTGCGAACAGTTCTTATCAATGTTAGATGATTCCATTTCATTCCGCGAGTCGGAACGGACACCTGATACCATACAGGTTGTCGATTGTAAAAACAATTTAAAGCTTTATTTCTTATATACTAAGGTTCATCATTATGACGAAATTAGTTACAAAACTATTTACAATTTATTAATTAAACTAAGAGACCGAATTATTTCTAATAATGACTATGATAAAGAATTAGCTATTTCCGATTTTTCAGAACCGTTTTCAAAATTTGTGTATGTGAAAATTTATAACATGATATCTTATATTTTTAGCGGCACAAATATTAAAATTCATATATACAAAAATCAAATAGTTTATCCTACTCCGGCCGAAATACCGAACATTTTAAAAGAAAATCATGGTACTACTATCGCCGGTCACCCCGGTATCAAACGCATGCTAAGTAGAATCAAAGCTTCCTACTATTGGAAAAATATGCGATCTGATGTTGAACGTTTTATAAAAGACTGCAAAATGTGTCAAGTTAATAAACCATTACGACTCTCTAATAAAGCGCCTATGGTAATTACTTCCACTAGTACTAGGCCATTTGAGAGATTAGCTCTCGATATAGTTGGTCCCTTTCCTGAAGCCGGTATTCAAAAATTTAAATATATCTTAACATTACAAGACGACTTAACTAAATTTTCTAATGCTTATCCCATGATCACGTGTACAACCGACGAGGTTGCACGAAGTCTTATTCATTTCTTTTCGTTATTCTCGTTTCCAAAAATGATACTCACTGATCAAGGCACTACTTTTACCTCTGAATTATTTAGGCAACTGACAGACATACTTAAAATAAAAAGTCTCTATTCTAGCCCGTATCATCCTCAGACTAATGGCTCCCTTGAAAGATCACATGCTACACTAAAAGAATATTTAAGATCTTTCGTTAACGAAAATCAAAGCGATTGGCATTGTTACCTTGCAACCGCTATTCTATCATATAATACTACTCCTCATTGCACGACGGAGTTTACACCATTCGAATTATTATACGGTTATAAGCCGTCCATACCTAGCAGCATTTATGAAACTGATAACAACACTACCTACCAAGAGTACATTCGCGCACTACAATATAGAATGAAGTACTCTCGTGAAAAAGCTATTGAAAATATAATTAAAAGTAAACAAGCCTCAAAAAAATATTATGACGTCTCTTCGAGAGAACTGAGTTATAAAACAGGTGATATGGTTTATGTCAAACATCACCACAGACTTCGCAAAGCCTTATCTCCAGTGTGGAAAGGCCCTTTTAAAGTTATTAAAACACATGGTAAAAATAATGTTACTATATGCATAAATAGAAAACATGTTAAATATCATGTTAACGAACTAAAGCCGATGTAAACTTGTATGATTTGTTTCAGGTATGTAATCGATCCTTGTGTTTCGAATCCGATTGAATTAGTAACAAATAGCCCAGGTATTTACTTCGACCCTACTTCTGTTGTGTACTTTCAAAATGACAACTGGAATGTAGTAACCCACATCGATATTTTGCCTATTTTTCCTTACATGAAAAAAATCAAAACTTCAATCCAAAATATTTTATTTCTATGTAATAAAGCACAAAGATTAAACTTAGTTAATTTCAAAATTGATTGTAACGACGTTTTGAATCCTCTAGAAATATTAATAAATTCAAATGAACTAAAGTACCAATCTATGTCTCACCTTATTTTTGATCAAAGAACAAAACGAGCTCTTGAATTTGGAGGTGAAATCCTTAAATTCTTTTTTGGCACTTTAGATGCAGATGATGCACGAAAATATGACGAAGCAATTTCGTCGTGTCAGCAGAATGAAAATGAAATTTATTCCCTTATGAAAGACAACATCCATATTGTCCAATCTACGATTAATAATTTTAATACTTCTATTGAAAAATTAAATAATAATGAAATTAAATTAAATAACCAGATAGAAAAATTAAATTTCATATTTTTAAACAGTACAAAGACAAATATAGAATTAATGAACTTAGAAAAATTTAACTCTATTTTTAATATTATTGAAGGTTCTTTATTATCAATTTCTAATATTCTAGATACAACTTTAAATTCAATTTTATTCGCAAAAGCAAATATTTTACACCCTTATGTCATTACACCTACTAAATTATATAATGTGTTATCTAACAATATTAAAATGAAACGAACTTCTGAGTTCCCTATTTCGCTTTCCTTAAAAAATATACACACGATTATTGACTTAGCGAAATTAACATCTTATTATTATAAAGAAAAAATTGTATTTGTTATTCAAATTCCTTTAATAAATCCTGTTAAATTTAGTCTTTATAAGAACTTGGCTTTACCTACTCCTCATGAAACAAATAATTATAAAACTTATGTGTTAATACACCCTTCTAAATTGTATTTAGCCGTAACGGATGACAGATTGAACTACGCTTTATTAGATAGCATAAGTGATTGTAAGCGTGTTAATGACGAATACATGGTATGTCCCATGGCTTCGATATTGTCTACAATTAATAATCCTATTTGTGAAACTAAGTTATTAACTGAAGTTACTCTATCACTTCCTGAAGTTTGTAATTCTAAGGTTATTTATGGTAATATTAACGTATGGCAAAAACTTAATGATGGTAGATATATTTTTGTTCAATCCAAGCCTAACAAATTGACTTTGAAATGTGACGATAAGATAAGTGATTTTACTTTGCAAGGCACTGGTATTTTATCATTAGAGAAAAATTGTATTGCCTATTTTCAAACTTTGCAATTTGTTCCTTCTACTAATTATAAGACTATTTTACCAGCTCAATTATTACTTAATTTTAATATTATCGAAGATGATTGTTGTAAGTATAATCTAGTAAATGAGACATATCAGTCTTTATCTCCGATAACTTTATCAAATATCGATTTAGAATCATTAAAATTTGCATCTCATAAGTTAGACCATTTAGAAGACCAAATAAACCAAGCGTCTAATCAATCACATATCATGAAATATGGTCACTATTATTCTGGTATGACTTATTTTATATTAACTGTAATTATTTTATATATTTTGTATAACATTTATAAAAAATGTTTCTGTAAGTCTACTAGCACCTCATGTTGTATTCAAATCTATAATCAATGTCATAACTCGCATAGAACAGTCAACGACAGGACTATGAATACGTCCATCGAGCTAAGTGATATTTCTAATGAATCAGAATGCGACCAGAGATCTGTTAAGAGTCTCCCAGCAGAAATAGAATTTAATAAAAATTCGAATAAAGTCCTATATAGAAACTTAGGCAAATCTAACCGTAACTTAACCAACCATTAGAAAAAGCGAATAATGTTTTACATCAATTTTATGTTCTTTATAGGTTAACCAACTATCATAAAAGGTGAATAATGTTTTACATCTATTTTATGCACTTTATAGGTTAACCAACTATCATAAAAGGTGAATAATGTTTTACATCTATTTTATGTACTTTATAGTTTAACCAACAATTAGAAAAGGTAAATAATATTTTACATCTCTTTTGTACTTTATACATTTCATTTTATTGTAATCATAATTTTACCAACTATTAGAAAAGTAAGTAATGTTTTAACGTCTCTTTTACATTCTTTATACATTTCTTTCTATTTTATTTTTATATTCAAATACTACTAAGTTTTATATTTTTTATAAATTCTAGAAAAGAATTTTGTTTTAAGATTAAACGATATCGACTTCTACTTTTATACATGGAGACATTTATTATAAGTTATTGTATTAATTTGAATTTATATAGCAAATAGCTATTCTTAGATTGATTAACTTTTGATTCACTGAGTTTTAGAAAACATTTGTTTATTATAACTTAATGTATTAATTTGAATTATATAGCAAATAGCTATTTTTAAATTGACTAATTATTGATTCACTGAGTTTTATCTTTTTACATATTGTTATTTTAACTCACTCTGATTTCTTATAGTATCCTTCGCTTTATTAAAAAAAAAATAAAGCTCAGTCTTAAGGGGGGAGATGTTATGAGCAAACCTTATATGAAGTAAATGCATATGCAAGCATTATGTCACTTTAATAAAACTGATTTTTATGTTAATTTATACAGTCTTCCTCCAGATTTTGTCCGGTTAACACATAACTTTGTAAATATCAAGCAGTGTGAATATACATTAGTTTCAGCCGAATTAAAGTGTTTTTTTTAAAAAGGACTAACAGGCCGCCATCCTTACAATTTTGGTGTCAGAAGTGGTATATCCTGGATTCCGAATTCCCAGGATAATTTAGGTGTTAGGCGTCGCGATTTTCGAATTCCGCCTGACAACCATTTTGTGGCCCTGTGACTTTAGTCTTTAGCAACGTGCTAGTTCGCCGACGGTAAGCCTTGGCACCGTATGCCTAAGCCCGCGCTGCTGCACCTCGTGGTCGACGAGTAAGTCTTGAGCATCATCAGCTCAAGCCCGCGCTACTGCACCCTGTGGTCGACGAGTAAGTCTTGAGCATCATCAGCTCAAGCCCGCGCTACATCACTACATCACTACATCACCTACTTCGCGCTGACAACCTTGATCGACGTGTAAGTCTCCGCTCTATAGCGTGAGCCCGCATCACCTCATACTGCTTAACTCATCATCGACGGACAAGGTAGACTCGTCATCATCACCTAACCTATAAAACGAAAGGCATTTCAACGTAACTTCGAGGAAACTGCAATACGATTCCGTGAGTCGCCGCGCCGGTTACTGGAACCTGTCGCCAGGCGCATTTGCTGCGCTCTGCATTCTTCGTTGCCATGCATAATAACTTCAAGGTTAAGATGTTCCTGCGGTTCGTGATTATTGTTCTGTATGTTATCAGTCCTTGTGTTTCGAATCCGATTGTATTTGTAACAAATAGTCTAGGTATATACTTCGACCCAACTTCTTTTAGTCTAAGAGCCGGTGGGAGATCGTCCTTCACCGATCCGATAATCAGATGAGACGTATTTTTTATCAAATATTTTTTAAAAACAAATATAATTGCTTTCCTATCGAAAAGTGCATGAGCATATATAAAATCGATAAAGGTTAATTTAATTAAAAATAGCCATGAGGCTATTTTTAATTAAATTAACCTTTATCGATTTTTTTTCATCACCTTCATACTTTTGATAACCAAGTGGAATTTATTTCTCTGATGTCCATAAGTTGAGGGTAACCGTTTCAAGGGGTTTTTACATTAATCCGCTCGTCCAGTCCCTGGTTATGACGTCACCCTGACAGTCGCTGGTCTGCTCGCTCTACCTCCTTAACCCTTCACCAGAGGCGCTACGCGCTAGGCGCTAGGCGCTAGGCGCTTCGCTAGAGCGAGGAGGCTACGTTCCAATTGGCGTCCGCAACGTTCACGCTCGCGACCACAGTTTTTCCCGTTTCATTTGCTTGCGAGCGTTACTCTCGCAATCTCAAAACGGAATGGATTTTAGGGCGTTTTGAGCGTGGACGTTAATAATATAAGTGGCCAGTTAGTAAAAATGAAGTAAAAGATTAAAGAGGTTAGGTTATAATCTGTAATCTACTTAAAAATAAACTTAAATAATTATTTTTTGAACAGATTTATATTGAAAAGATTAACAATTTTATTTTTTATATTTAATATAAGTGGTATTTTTCGACCGCTTCGACCCATCTGTTCAATATGGGCTGCCATGAGCTTGGCTTGAACGTTAGTCATGACGTCATGAGTGACGTTTTCGTCGCGATCACAACGACCGCGTTCGTTGAGAGGAACGGCTAAAGGAGCGTTTTGAGCGTTGTGGACGCCAAGTGGAACACGCCCTAAGTGTAATATATATAAATCGTCAGACATATGCTTATACATAACATGACATACTAGCATATAATATAAATAATGTATAAAAAAATCAAAATCAACGGC
>DWDH01000030.1:0-10428 GCA_022343005.1 Apodemia hepburni
AACATGATAAGCAAGATGGGTGCCATCCATTGGAGTAGTTGCTTATCAGTTAACTTCAGCTTATGTGCTGATTTTACTCGATATGTGAGGGATACTCTGAAAATGTAATTTTTATTCTTTAATTCTTTGTAATTTTTTTCTTTTTTATCTTACGACTAGCTGTTATCCGCGATTTCGTCCGCGCGGACTTCGTTTACTTCGCACAGCTCCTCCCCCGTAGGTGATAGCGTGATAATATTATTACGCTTTTCTCCATTCATTTATAAGGTGGCTTATATGTTGACCCGACTTGTTAGTAATATTCACGCAAAATTTGAAGTAAATCCATGCAGTACTTTTTGAGTTTAGCCCGGAAATACATACAGACAAACAGACGAAAACTCTAACAACTATATTTTTGGCTTCGATATCGACTGTAGAATTTGTAGATCACGCCCCAAGAACTCTTTTAAAAAATATTCAATGTATAGTTTCAACGTTTCTACGATTTTATTATATGTATAGCTATCTATACGTGTAATACATATTAGGACGGCAAACAATTCGATGGCTTTCCTGATTAAAAGAGACGATCAGCGTCTAGGTGTATTGTTATCTGTGTGATAAGATGTTAATGCCACGTGCATAATTCTACCGGTTACCTTAGTCTCAAAACGAGAACAAGACAATAACAAGCACTAAAGCTGTTTAAACAAGAGTAGGTAAAACTATGGTACTTACTAATCACGGTACTTAGTAATCACTGTACACTACTTAGTAATCACGGTTCAACACGTATATTTAATCGTTCGCATTGGACGAAGTTTTTATTTTTTTTATAGAAGAAAAGGCAAACAAGCACCTGCAAAAGGTGCACCTGATGTTAAGTGATTACCGCCGCCCATGAACATCAGCTGCAGTTCCAGAGGTCCTGCATTTGCGTCGCCATCCTATTAAGTATGAGTAAGACAGAATGGCAAATGGTCTCTTTTTCAAAAGGGGTCCAGACCAAGACGGAGTTAGTAAATTAGTCTAACTTAAAAATGCATATACAACGAATGGCCTAGCCCGAGATTAGAGGCTAAATCTGATGCATCTATATAGGCCTGTAGCGGTTAATCTACACACGCTACTGAAAAACATAAGTAAAAAGAAGAAAAAGTAAAATCCTGAATCGCGATATTACAATTATTTATCTTGTAACACTATATACAAGTTTAACCGCTACAGGCCCATCAGCACTGTTAAACCAATATGTGGTTTTCGAAAAAAGTTATATATTTACCTCCAAGTTTTCATAAGCAGGGCAGTGTATGTAATACAAAATCCCAAATGCCGGGTCCATTTCGTGGCGATACATGAATACCTGTCCAATACTGGAAATATAGCAGCCATCTAAACAAAAAAGTTCTAATCTTTACATACACATAAATAAAATTTAAATGTCTTTCTGTGATTTCAAAATACCTAGGTTTTTTCCACGTGCAGTATGTTATTTTTACGATATTTATACCTAAACAACTGTATTTACAATTGCTGTCTGTTCATTTGACATTCTACTTGTACGGGGTATTCTCTGAAACGGCTGAACCGATTTTGATGAAATTTTCACTGAAATATAAAGTTGCTTATAGGGCAGGTCAGGATAAATTCTGAAATACGCAGACTTTCGAAACAAAAACCAAAAACACTAAATAACGGTTGATGTGATTGCGATTGTACTAACTACCTACCTATATTTTTACGTAGCGAATTATTTTTTTGAAGTATTGGTATATGTGTATGTCTGTGATCTATGACCAGCTACTCTATATTCTAAGTTAAAGCTAAGATCGCAAAGATGAATTTTCTAAGGGTCTCATAAATTTTATGAGTTTTCGTCGGCAAAGCAGAGCAATAGTAAACCAAACCTTGAAATTACTTATTTTTTATTTTAACCAAACCTTTTAATTATTATTAACTAAACCAAAACATTAGGTTGATTATATTATTAAGATACTTTTGTGATATTACAGTATATTTTATATTTCTTCTCAAATTTTCACTAACATCACGTTCTCTTTTGAGTTTGTACACAACGATGAATCTTGTTATTTTTGATCGAAGGTGACCTACTTCTACGTACAGTATACATATTCAGCTGATCAGTGTGATAAAGAGGAAGTTGTTCTACACACCAGTAGGTACGTTATGTACGGGCTACCAGTTAGTATCCTGTGCAGATAGTTAGTTGTAGTATTGAGAAGGAGAAAAATGAAGTAAGTAAAGTTAGTTGGTTCGCGATGTTTAATTCAGTAGATTAGTTAAACTCGAAAATCGAGTTTTGAGTCTTCGAAATCCGAATTCCGATTTCCGAAAGTGATGAAACTACTAATTATTATATTATAGAACTTCATACTCGTAAGTCGTAACTTGGCCATGTCTGATGTCATTGCTAGTTTAATATGACTGAACAAATCCACTATATTGACTTTGGGATACTGCCTCTGGCGTATAAATTAAATCAGTGTGGTGGATAGTGAGAAAAAAGCCAATTTAGAAACATTGATGAGACATAATTAAATTTCGTTGATAACACGACAGCGTGATGCATCAGGCTACTACCGCCATCTATGTTGCCGTAGAGTAAACTATAACATTTGATTGTACATGTTTGATGTTATTACAATAAATTTACACATTGATATTTTACAATACATTTGCGGCATTATACATACCGCCCACCATAAGGACATTTGGTCCTTATAAAGCACCGCCCACCATGGGGACCTTAAACTAATAGTAAACAAAACAAACAATTACTAATAAAAACAAAAAGAATGAACAGTAAAATTAATACTTATCTAATACATTTGAGCAAAAATATACATTTTCCTGGTTTTACAATATTAATTGGTAATTGGCAGAATACATTACTTTGTTGGTTTTTTAAAAACTATATTTTTGCTGGTGTTGATAATAACTGCCCGCATAATCTTGTCCAAGCCAAAATGAGTATCAATGGTTTGATACATTAAAAGTATATACTAAAAATTATGTTGTAACGGGTAAAAAACATAGTTTGGACACAGGGCGTTTTATTATACTGTCCTTACACTTAAGACTGACGACTCTGGTAATACCGTCCAATCCGGGATGTTTGTTGACTATGATACCGTACAGCCATCTTCCTGGTGGAAGATCGTCTTCAACAACCAATACTAAATCCCCAATGTTAGGTTCAGGGACAATGTGCTTCCATTTGTAACGGTGGTAGAATTGAACCAAATATTCGTGTGACCACCGACGCCAGAAATCTTGAGTCATTTTTTGGGTAAGTTGCCACCTACGAAGGCTTGAGATATTAGAGTTCTCGTAGTTGACATCAGGTGCTACAACCATCGGTTCGCCTATTAAAAAATGCCCTGGTGTAAGTGGGAGTGGATTATCGGGATTGTCAGTAATTTTTGATATTGGCCGAGAGTTCAAACAAGCTTCAATTTGGCAAAGTAATGTGGTTATTTCCTCAAAGGTTAGAGTAGAATTGCCTACTACTCGCCTTAAATGATGTTTTGTGGATTTTACCCCTGCTTCCCACAATCCGCCAAAATTTGGGGCATGGGGAGGGATAAAATGCCAATCTGTTCCGTTAATAGCTAACTGATCCGCAATTTCAACTGCTATATTCGACTTTTCCTGTGCAAACAAGGATTTGAGCTCTCGTGCAGCACCCACAAAATTTGTCCCGTTATCGCTCCAAACCTCAGCGCAATGACCACGACGTGCTGTGAACCGCTTAAAAGCTGCAAGAAAACCTTGTGCTGTCAGGTCGCTTACTGCTTCTAGGTGGATAGCGCGAGTGGCCATACAAATGAATAAACAAATGTAGCCTTTATGCGATTGATGACCTCTGCCTTTGGAGGTTCTGATGTTAATAGGACCCGAATAATCGACCCCGCTCTTCAAGAAAGGTCGACAAGAAGTAGATCTTGCGGCTGGTAATTGCCCCATGAACTGTTGTCTAATACGAGCTGAATGTCGTACACATCGTACGCATTTTCGTACATAAAGACGTATTAAGTCTTTAGCTCCTATTATCCAATACTTGGATTGCAAATACGTCTGCATGAGCTGGGGACCACCATGTAATGTTTTGGCATGAGAATCAGCAATAACCAAATTTGTGAAATGGGATCCACGAGGCAGAATTATTGGATACTTCCGATCATCACTGAGGTCTGCGTGTTGGAGCCTACCACCTACCCTAAGTATACCATCGTCATCGATAAGCGGACTAAGTGAAGTAAGTTTACTTTTCTTACTAATTCCTATTTTATTTCTTAACCCTTGTAGTTCCTCAGCAAAATATTTTTTTTGACAAATTTTAATACATGTATTTAAACTTTCTTTTATTTCAGAACTGGTAATCCACGCTTTAACATCTTTCTTTCTAATTATGCTTGTCATTCTCTTACAGAAGGCAATAACCCGAAGTAGTCTTCTCAGAGATGAAAATCGTGTATAAATTTCTTCTGGGTCTTCATGTGCTTGACTTACTCCTTCAGAAGTACTCACTAAACAAATCTTTTTCTTTCTTTCTTCTAAATGTGTGTCTTCAGTTACGACCCTAGTGTAATTTATTTTCTTTTGTTTCAGCCACCTTGGACCTTCCTTCCAGAGTTGGACATCCCAATTTTTGGAATCACGTGATGCACAATCAGCTGGGTTTTCTTTCGTGGAAACATGTTGCCAGCAACTTGGTTCTAGTGAAGTGACAATCTCTGATACCCGGTTGGCCACAAACGTCTTCCAACGGTTAGGTTGTCCTTTTAACCAAGCGAGAACAACTTGCGAGTCAGTCCAAGCGTGAAGGTTAGATTTGTCTATAGCCATGACTTTAGCTACTTCAACCAGCAGTCGCGTAAGGATCACCGCTCCGCACAGCTCCAGTCGTGGAATAGAAACCTGTTTAATAGGAGCAACCCGCGTTTTGGAAGTTATTAGTGAAACTGACACTTCGCCTCTAATGTTTACCACACGTAAATATACGACCGCTGCATATGCATCGTTGGAGGCGTCACAAAATCCATGCAGTTCATGCGCCTTGTCATCTTTACTTGTACGGATCCAACGTGGGATACTAAATTTGGTAAGTTCATTTAAATCCCTACGATAGCTTGACCAGTCCTTCAGTAATTGAGGGGGAAGTTCATCGTCCCATTCAATTCCTGAAAGCCATAATTTTTGAATAAAAATCTTAGCTGAAATTATCACTGGTGCAAGCCATCCTAGTGGATCAAATAAGCGAGAAATTTCTGATATAACCTTCCTTTTTGTTACAGGTTGCTGCAACGCCGGGAGATTCACCGAGTAACCGAAGGAATCACTGCTGCGATCCCAGGTAAGTCCTAGTATTTTTAAGACATTATCTACCTTTATGTGCATTCCATCGATCACTGATTCACTCTCATTTTTTGCTTTAATGCTTTCTAATAATGAATTGCTATTGCTTGACCACTTATGTAGTTTGAAACCACCCTTGCTTAACATAGTATTCATTTCTTTATATAATTCAAAGCCTTGCTCGACAGATTCACACCCTGTTAGCAGGTCATCAACATAAAAGTCATTTAATGTTGCTTTTGCTGCCAGAGGATAATTAGCACCTTCATCTATCGCTACCTGCTGAAGAGCCTTAACAGCAAGGTATGGAGCAGATGCAGTACCGAAAGTTACAGTAAGAAGTCTGTAAATTTTATCAATACCTTTCTTATCTTTCCAGATTATTCGCTGAAAATCAACGTCTTGATGAGCAACTTTAACCATTCTGTACATTTTTTCTATATCTGCTACAAGGCAAATTGGATGAACCCGCCAACGAATCATGATATGCCGCAGATCAGGTTGTAAACTTGGACCTACCAATAAACAATCATTTAATGAAATGCCGTGTTTATCTTTAGCCGAAGCATCGAATACTACTCTCAGCTTAGTCGTATCCTTGTCCTCACGCATTACCGCTTGATGAGGTAAGTACACTGCATCAGACTTATTTTCTTCTGACGCTGGCACTTGCTCCATATGGCCGAGCTGTAAGTACTCATTCATTACTTCTTCATATCTACTATTAAATTCTGTATTTCTACTTAATTTTAATTTTAATTTGTGCCATCTTCTTTCAGCTACTTCCTTGGATGAACCACTCTTGCACGCTGGACCATCCGTTTTAAATGGTAAGCGAACTATATATTTACCGTCTTCGTCTCTTTCAGTGGTGCGAGCAAACAATTCCTCGCAAAATTGTTCCTCTTGTGTCATCTTTTGCTGGTTTGTTAGTTCCATATCCGATTCAAGCTCCCAGAATTGTTTCAGTAATTCATTCCCGTCTGTTCGGCAATGAAAGGTTTTTTGTTCATCAGCTTCTCCTTCTCTAGGTGATGCATTTACCTCACCAGAGACTATCCATCCAAATGATGTGCATTGAACTACTGGTGAACCTAGAGGACCCTTGATGATACCTTCCTGAATTATCTTGTCATAGACTTCAGCGCCTAACAAAACATCAATTTTGTTAGGTGTGTGATAATTCGGATCTGCTAACTCTATATCAAGAGTTTCAAGCCATTCCAATGCATCTAGTTTCTTAGCTGGCAGAAGACTAGTGATTGTTCTTAATACATAGGCTTTGACAGTGATATTATAATTTGGATCAACTATTGACTGGAGGTTAATAAAAACCATTGTTTTTGGTGATAAATTACTATCTCCTCCTAAAACTGAAACATGTTCCCTTATAGGAAATTTCCTTAGTCCTAAGTATTGTACTACTGATTCAGTCACAAAGGATGTCTGCGACCCTTGGTCTACCAGTGCCCTGATTATAAAATGCTGCCCAGTTTTGGAAGCGGCTTTAATCAATGCCGTGGCTAGTAACACTTGCTTACGAACGCGTCCAACTGAAAACAACGTGGCCAGGGGAGTAGGATTTTCCGTTTCGTGTATTGGATCCTTAACGTCGGAACACGTCGGTTGAGGGTTGTTTTTGTTATCATTATAGGATATAGTGTTCCTATGACCCTTTGCTGTAACGTTGTTCTCAGGAGTAACCGAACTCCTCGGATGTAATAACGAGTGATGACGCCGATGGCATATGCGACATCTATTTGAATTTAGGCAAGATTTCGCAGAGTGATTATTTCCTAAACAGTTAAAACAAATATTGTTAGCTTGGGCAAAATTACGTCGGGCGTCTACAGTCTCGCGAGAAAAACTCCCACAATTTATAATCCTATGATTTTCATCACAAAATGGGCATTGCATTTTGGAAGATGAAGCATGAAATGTATTTGGTTTAGTTACACTATTATTATTACTATTAGTTTGCAAATTTTTGTTTATTGTAGTTGACTTTGTATCTATAAATTCTAGGGCTCTGTAGCGATTAGTCAGAAACTCGGTAAATTGACTGTATGTCGGTAATTCTTCTGAAGAATTGTTATTCGTCACAGAAAACTCCCACTGTTTTCTGGACTCAGTATCTAATTTTAAGGTAATTAGATGAATTACAATTATATCCCACGTGCTAACATCTATGCCCAAATTGTTTAATGAACTTAAGCAATCATTAGTTGTATCAATTAGATTTTTTAAACCTACTGCCGACTCAGAAGTTAGGTTTCTTTGACTTAATAAACGTTTTAAAATGAAATGTGATAAATATTTTTTATTATTATATCTAGAATTAAGCAATGACCAACATCTTTCATAATTTGATTCGGCTATTGGTATCTGACGAAGCAGTTGTTCTGCTTCACCAGATAAATAGCCCTTCAGATAATGCATTTTCTGCACATTATCTAACTGCTTGTTAGTGTGTACAAGAGACGTGAATAGATCCCTGAAAGTAGTCCATTCCGAATATTGACCACTAAATATAGGAATTACTATACGGGGCAATTTTATATTAGAGCAATAATTACTATCATTATTACTTGAAACAGTCTTATTTTCAGCTTGGAATAAACTCAAAGCCTGTTTTAACTCCGACTTATGCTCTATATACAATTCCTCAACCGTTCCCATTACATCTTCCTTTAAATACGGAGATTCAAATCCTTGCGATAACTGAATCACATTATCGTGATTATTGCAAAACTGAGACCAAAGCTGTTCCAATGTCTCTATTCTTATTTCTATATATTGTTGTGTTACACGCTCTTTTGGAGACTTTTTATAGTTCCTTTTAGCCTTAACCATTCGGTCATAAAGACTCATTTGGAGTTTAATAAGATTTTCCATTTTTAAATTTGATATATAATTAAAATAACAAGTTTGAAATATAACAATTCAAGATTATCCTAATTAACAAATATTTTATTCTATTTAATTATTAACCAAAAAGTAATGTAAAATGTTAACTTAAACCCTACTAGTGATAATTAAAAGTAATGACAAAAATTGACAAGTATGCACAATGCTTCAAATACTCTAAGTTAATAATGCAACAATTAGTTTAAAATTTCATAAGTGTTTGGAATATAGTAAATATTACAAGTCGATATTATAAAGTTAAAATTTTTACAAGTGTTTGACATTTAAATTCTAGGGGAAATCGGGCATAGGTTCCCCGTCTCAACCACTTTTGCTTACAATCTAATGTTAGTAACCTAATTAATTCTAAGTGTTAGAAAACCGATCATGCAAATTTTCTAAGTCCAATTTTGACAGGTAACAGTTAAAGTTAATGCACTCCTTGTAATAGAGTTCAATTTCACTGAATTTGTTTAAGATTTTTACCACTGTATTTAAGGTTTAGTTTAGCTTGATTTTTTGTTTTAATAAATTTTAAATCACTCACAGTTTTGAATGTTGATCACCTCAATGGACTGTATGACTGATGAAGCACCTCTTGATCCGCTGTCCCTTTTCGCCGTGTTTGATACTTGACAGTTCCTCTCCTGACTGGCACCTCCTCCAGGCACCGTCTGCTGCAGCCACTCGCACCCTTGCGAATAGCTACTGCTGCTGTTCGACCAGTCGCACAAGCGAACCACTTGTCCAGTCGAACGTGTTTACTTGCAAAAAGGGCACAATTTCGTGTGCTTGCGATTGACTAGTTTCTCAGTTCGGCTCGAAGAACCATGAACAAATCCACTATTGACTTTGGGACACTCCCTCTGGCGTATAAATGAAACCAGTGTAGTGGATAGTGAGAAAAAAGCTTTATTCAAAGAACACCGATGTTACATATTGAAATTTAATTTATAACACGACAGCGTGATGCATCAGGCTATTAACGCCATCTATGTTGCCGTAGAGTACACTATAACATTTGATTGTACATGTTTGATGTTATTACAATAAATTTACACAATGATATTTTACAATACATTTACGGCATTATACATCGACCATTCATAATATATGTATGCAAGGGAAAATGAATACATAAATTTGAATTATGTCTCCGACATGAAATTTATCAGCTGGTCCAAGAGGCGACAAAGATACCTAGCTTAAGTTTGAGGCTTGAAACATGGCAAATAACATCCGAACAAATGCTGTTATCTGTTGCTTTGCACTTGTTCCTGTTGCGATTGTCTGAGAAATATTTTATGCATCAAGTCATTCCTTCTTCACTTGATGGCTATACACGAATTGAAGATACGAGTCAACTAACTTATTTTTCCTGCCCCTGAATTTACACTTCGGCACAGACATGATTTGTCAAATAATAAAGTATTTTATATTATTTTCTGATAAAACTGCTGGTGGCAGGGTTTTCAACAAAAAGTGTTTCTTAGGGGAGAGAGTGAGTGAGAGAGGAACACTAGGCACGACATGCAGACACTCCTATAACAATGTGATTCCAACAATGTGATTGTAAATACTACTTAATTAAGCAAGCATTAACGAATTACCATAGAAAAAATACATAAGATAAAAATGAATTGCGTCATATTTTACACACTTACCGTCTTTGTGATGGCAGCGTGCGTTCTGAACGCACCAACTACATTGATACAAGCCTAATTTTGTACTAACAGATGTAAGAGGTGTCCGCGAACTATTTTGACCGATGGGTGGTCCATGAATAAGGCATGAATGACAATCGCCAAGAGCAGGACATATTCCACCACACCTAATAGACTGCAAATTCGTTGTGCAATTCGATCCAATGGTTCTTCCGTAACAAATCTGCAAAATTATGTAGATATAATATTTAAAATATAAAATATTTTTATAGTAATAATCCACGATCAATTTTTCAAACGTCACACAATTATTAGGTGTCAAACTCGATGTCATAACTGCGGTGCGGCGGCGAGAGCGGCGTAATCTACTACATAGATTCTTATAGAACCGAACATGATGTCAGCGACGGGACGGCGGAGCGATCGCATAGTCGCTTTCCCCGCACTCGCCGCCGCGCCGCAGATCGCTTACATCGCGTTTGAGCCCTTATTTACT
>DWDH01000031.1:0-10275 GCA_022343005.1 Apodemia hepburni
ATATTTCAATTTTTCATCCAAATCCATAATTTGACCTTCTAATGATGATACTTTTGATAAATTATTTGTGTGAATTGATTTAATTTTATTCGTTAGTTCTGTTATTTCTTCATTCTTAGAATTAATAATTGAATTCAAATTGTTTATTTCACTAATATATTGTTCCGTATAATCTGGAGAAGATGATTGTTTCTGGTTAGAATATTCATTTACCAGTTTCTGGTTTTCTAAAGAAAGGTCATTTATATTGCACTTAAGGTTTTCAATTGTGGTCCTATATTGTTGTAGTTCTAATTCCAGTTTATTTGAATATTCACAGACTTTCTCATACTTTTCATTTAATATTTTCTTATCTTTAACTGAGCTTTCAATTTGCGTATTAAATTCTAACTCTAAATTTTCGAGTTCTAAATTCTTCTGGTTCATAATTGTTTGATTATCAGAAGTTACCTTTTTCAACATAATTTCCATATCTCGCAACCTTCGTTGATAGTCGATCAATTCATTTTCAGTTGCATCGTATTTACTAGCTTTAATTTCGTATATGTGGTAATTATTTTGTAAATCAGAATATAATTGATTAACTTTTTGTAGATCATCATTACAATTTTGGATTTTGCATTTTAATTCCTTATTTTCATTTTCTATTTCTTGTAGTTGCTTTTCAACTACTTTGTCATGATCTATTAAGGCAGCTAGTCTACTTACTAGCTCATCTTCCTGATTGGTATATTCATTATAAGCTTTTTGTTTATCTTGTAACTGATAATCTAATTGATCTGCCTTACGTTCTAAGGATAAACGACTATTTTCCATTTTAGATATACTGTCTTCAAGCCTTTCTATACGATTTTTGTAAAGTTCCAATTCGGTTTGTAAGCTCTCTATATACACATCACGTTCTTGTATTTTAGCTTCGTGGCTAAACTGTATTTGATTTAATTTTTCACTATGATTGTCATGAGTGTTAGATAGTTCTGTCAACTGCATTTGCTTTTTATTAACTTCGGCTTCTAAACAAGATATCTTAGTCAGTAAATTTAAATTATTTTTCAGCTCAACTTCATATTCTACAATTTTTTTGTTTAAAGTTTCAATATTCGATTTAAGCACATGATTCTCTTCGTGAGCTAAAGACAAGTCTTTATTCAATGAATCTAAATTATTATTTAGATCTGTTATTTGATTTGCTTGATAGGCGACACTCTCACTTAATGATTTATTTTCTGACCGTAACTGTTGTAATTCTTCAAAAGTATTTTCAAGTGTTTTTTGTTTAGTTTGCAGTTGATTCATTTCTTCTTCGGCATATTTAAGTTTATCTTTTAATGCTGGAATAATTTCTATTTGAATAGAAAGTTGTTCTATGTGTTGATTTTTTGTTTCAAGCTGTGATTGGGTTTCATTGAGTTGTTTTTCTAATTCAGAATACAAGGCGGATTTCTTTTTTATACTTGCTGCAAACTTTTTTAGTTTCTCCATTAATTCTTTATTTTTATTTTCCATAGTGACATACTGCTCGGTTTTGGTTATGTCTACACTTGAAACAATATTAAGTTGATCTTTAGCATCTTCATAACTTTTTTTCAACTCATTTATTTCATGCTCTTTAAGTTCTAACGATTTACGAAGCTTTTCATTTTCTATGGATTCTTTTCTTAGTTCCAATTTTATTTGATGTATTTCTTCATCACGTTCTTTAGACTGTAATAGCAATGACGAAAATTCTTTTGATTGCTTTTGTTGCTGCATTTCTAAATCATTAATACGTATCGTTTTTTCTGTCAAAGTATCTTGTAATGTTTTTAATTCCATTTCAATATTGTTATTTTGGTTTTCAAGCTTATTTTTTAAAGACAATAATTGATTTTTATCTTTTTCCAAATTACGTAATTTCTCATCATATTCTGTTAATGACTTTTGATGCAAATTAATTTGTTTATTTAATCCTCTTTCTATATTTTGATCTTTTACTTTTTCAGCTTCTAACAAATCTATCGTAGATTTAAGTCTTTGAGTTACATCGTTTAGCATTGTAATTTGATTAATATACTCGGATAATTCTTTATCCTTTTGTTGTAAAGAATTAACATATGTAACTACCTGTTTCTCGTACTCTTGCAGAAGAGTTTCTAATTCATTTATGCGTGAATCACGTGTACTTATAGCAAATTCATAATCTTGACGACTTTTTTCCATGTCTTGTTTTAAAATGGAGTAATCATATTTTAACTGCTTAAATTCATGCTCCGATTCATTACTCCTCCTCATTACCTCAAGATCTTGTCTTAACTGTATATTCTCATCTGTCAGTCGTCTTAACGTTAATTCTTTTGCATCAAGATTTTGCCATAATTCTGTTTGTTTTTCTTGTTGTTCTTCTAATGATAATATCTTCATTTGGCAATCTGCAATTTCATTTTCTCTTTCTTTGATAGTATTTTTTAATTTAAGAATCTCCTTGGTCAATTGCTTCATAGATTTTGATCTGTTGATACCTTTCTCGTTGGCAGATTTGTCGTCTTGCATAGTTTCGGTAGCTGAAATATCAATATTTTCATCAATACTAGGTCTTTTGATAGCTTCAACCGTTTCTTTTACAACTTCAATTCTTTCTTGTTTCAAATCTTCAATCCGTTGAGTAAGTTCTTCATTCACAAGTTGAAGTTTTTGTTTTTCTTCAAAAAGATTGTATATGTCATTTCTTAGTTTATCAGATTCTTCTTTTAAGGTTAATAAACTTTTATGAAGAGTTTGATTCTCCGAGGATATTTTATTCATTTTGTCCATAACTTCCTGCCTTTCTTGTGTAAATAATTCTATTTTCTTTCTTAATTCAGTTGTCTCTTGAATCAATTTATCTTTTTCATCAGCAACTGTTAAGTGGCTATCTACTTGTACATTTGATTCAACGCTTTTATTATATTCCTCAAGCTCTAATTTCTCTTGTGTTGTTAAAGATTCAACAATTTCTATTGACTCAGCAGAGCTTACTTTTTCAGCACTAAGCTTTTCCAATTTATCCGTTAACTCGATGTTCTCCTGAATATAGTTTTCTAACTTCTGGGATAATTCATATTTTTCATCTTGTAACATTTTCAAGGCATCATTTAAATGCTCCTTGTCTAGTTTTAAGTTTTCTATCACAACTTCTAATTCTTTTTTAGAGGAAGTAAGTTCGTCGATTTGTTCTTCCAGTTCCACTGATTTCATTTCAGAACAAACCTGATCATTTTGCATTTGAGACATATCTGCTAATTTATCTTCCATTTCAATACATTTTTGTTGCATGTTATGTAACTCTGGAATATACAAAATCATTAGTTAACTTACACAATTATTTTAAAATACTCTTGGTTGAGATACCATTATCTACTATGGGTTGGATTAAAATAATAAAAGGAATTAAAACATAAAATACTTCACTCGAATAAGTTTAAGTAACTACATGGTTTTATGATAGCATGTGTACAAACTTATACACGTGGCATTCGACCTCGCCACAAGATAGCAACGCACCATTAAAATCTTTGGTTTCTAAAGGCGATGGTAGACTCTTTCCATCCCTCTGCTTGTTTGCTATCTTATAATATAAAAAAAATATATTAAAATAAAATCTTTGTCCCAATTATTGAATATGAATTTCACTCTACCAGTTTTTAGTCTTCTATGTAACATTAACAAACAAACTTTGAAAATACAGGATTGCTGTTTTATTTTTAGAGCACAGAATAGCGTAAAATGGCCATTTAAATTTTAATCGTACACTTATATTATGGTTTCTTGACAGGTACATAATAATTACACAATATTTTATTATTGTGTTATAATTATGCGCCTGTAAATCAAAATTATAACACAATAACTTGATTGAAATTTAAAAGTTAAAAAAGTTGTAATAATCAGTTGACCCTGGTACACGATTGTTATTCCGTAAAAACTTCATAAACTTTCACTCCAAAACTACAGTCTGCAAAACTGTTTTAAAAACCAGTATTATAAAAACAACAATAAAAAATTACCTTGAACTAAATCAAACTTTTGTGTTTCCAATAGAGTAATAGATTTTAGTCTCGCTTCTGCTAAATTTTCCATTTCTACCATTTTTTTGTAAATTTCCGTTTCCGTCACTAAAAAGAACAAATTATTATCAATCTGATTATGGAAATTGTAAAAATCTTATTTTTTAATAAATGTCTACATTATCTACGATGTCTACATTCGTCATCGTCAACATATCTCGTGATCATTATGTGTTCAGCAATTTAGTGGAACAGACTGTAGTGTACTTGCAGACATAAGATGTAAAAATTAGACTCCAGTGGATTATGTTAATACTGTCACTATTTTTTTTTTTTCAGACCATTACTATCAATAACATTGTATAAAAATTATTATCACTTTATTATAATGACGATCAAAGAGTACAGGAAATTTAACCACCACATTCTAAATTTTACCATTTAATTTATTTGAAACCAATCATGCCCTCTACCAATCTACCAATCTACCAATATCTATCAGTATATACATAAACAATACAGAAAAAAGAGATAGGAGCGAGCTGTGTAGTAGATGCATACGAAGTGTAACATCTGACCCACTAGTGATAAAGATCGGACAATCTGATTAGCCAAGGCGAAATCTACGACCACGCGCTCTTATTGATCAGTTCAAATAGTGTGCGCTTATTGGTCAATTTAAATAAATTCTTTTTTTTTTTTGTTTTCTACTCCTGTTACTTTGCATTTGTCTAGAAGAAAGATGATACACATCAAAAAGCTGATTTTCTGTCGACGCTTTTAAATAAATGCGCTTGGAATAAAACGAGGTGTGAACATTCTGAACTAATGTGAAAGGTGCCCATGACCTGCCTAACTAAGCTAAATTGAGTATGTAGCTCTCAGCATTTGTATCAAGAAACACGCCCAACTAGTTATTATGAATTAATTATAATTTTCCTAGTGACTCCCGCGGTTACACCCACATAGCTTCTGTTCCTGTGGGAATATCGGGAATGTTCATATACTAAAACTTTCCTCAATTCTATTTATTTAAAAATTCTATTTATTTAAAAAACTCATTAAAATCCTTAATCCTAAAAAAAGATCTAAGAATATATAGGGACAGATAGCGAGAAGCGACTTTGTTTATACTATTTAGTGATTTAATTTGTTGATTGAGTAATTACCAAATTAAACTCTAAATAATTAAAATGTCAATGAGCTCCTGTTATATCTGTACCCTTCAATTGATATCAACTATTACTACATAATTCTGAAGAATCCAAAATATTTAAAATACAAATACTCACATCTGCCACCATCATAATCTACTAGGTGAAGTTGTAAGTTACCCTTTTCTTCTTCTAATTCAGCTACTCGCTGAGTAAGCTGATGAATTTGCTCATTTAATTTAACTATTTCTGCATTTGAGTCAGAGACCTTACTAAAGTTATCTATAGATTTTTGCAATTGCTTCAATTTTAACTTTGAACTCGATTTAACTTTAATCATGTTTTTATTTGCTATGTCAATTTCATTAGTAAGTGCTTCAATTTGATTTTGAGCAGACAGTAATTTTCCTTCTAAATCTTTAATATACACAGAACTATCTTCCCCAAGAATTTCCTTAGTTTTGAGGTTATCATGAGCATCAGTGTTTGTACCAACTTCAAACTTATTAGCAGATGGTTTTAACATTTCTATTTGTGATTGTAACTCGGATATTGTCACATCTTTTGCATTTATTGATGATTCTAATTTTGATATACTTTCATTCTTCTGTGCAATAATATATTCCTTATCCAAAATATCCTTATTCAAAGATTGTAATAGAGTTTCAGGCTTTGACTTATCCGATTTAGCTTTCTTCTCTGTGTCTTGATTAAGTGTCTCAGTTGACATTTGACTCCAGGGCGATTTCAATTTAGATCCGCGACCACCCTTTCGCGTAGGTAATGGACTTCCCTTTTTAACAGCGGTTTTTGGCTCGGGACTGCCAGTAGACAACTGACTTTCGAGTTCTTTGTTAGTTTGACGTATTTGATAATTAATTTGCTCAAGCCATTCCATTTTTTTGGTAAGTTCTTCCATATTAGTGATTTCAAGTGAGCCTTTTTCCTGTTCCATATCTTTGTCTTTTTCTGAAACTTCTTGCAAATTGGTAGAACTAAGCTGATGTACTTTTTCTTCTAATTCCTTAATTGTAAGACGATTTTTTTCTAATTCTTCATTCAATTTTGAATGAGCTACGCTTATTTCAAACCGGGAATTTTCTAAGATTGTATTTGCCTCTTCAAGATTTTTAATTTTTTCATTTTTTTCATCTAATTGTATTAACAACCTTTGCTTTTCTTCTTTCCACTCTAATTCCATATTAAGAAAATTGTTTTGCATTTTTGTCATTTGTTGTTTTGTGTCTTCGAGTAGTTCTAAGGTGTCTTTTTCTAAAAAATAATATGACTATATATTTACAGTGATATGCACTACATTTTAAAATATAATTAATTAGTACAAGCGTATCCAATCATTTTCAAGTTTTTGCATAGTCAAGATATTTTTTACTACCCATTATTTTTCAAAAGTAGGTAAATGCTGTAATTTAACTGTATAACTACTTTTCTGTCAAATCATTTACCAACTGGATAGTTTTTGAATGAGTGTAGCTTAATGAACTTCGAGAAAGGAGATAACTCAATTTTCAAAGGCCTGCAATATAACTGCGAAACCTCTGTTATTGAGAATATGCATGGTGATGATAACTTACCACCAGGTAAGCTGCCTGCTTATTTGCACCTTACATTGATAGGAGAGTTTGCAACCTCTCATTCTGATTTGTTGCCATTAAATTAACAATTTAAGTCTCAATAAGGTCAAAGAATCAGGATCATGTCTTGGTGTCAAGGGTCAGCTTAAACATATCAGTTAATGTCCATAGGAGATGGTTACTTTATTCCAGTAGGAGTCATTAACATCTTTGCTATCATGATTTAAAATACATATTTCTATTTATTGGTGTTCCACTACAACATAATAAAATATTTAAAGCTGCTACTTTTGCAGGAACCAGTGCTTATGCCTTATCATAAATTGGGGCAAGTCATTTTTGCTATCTCACCCCATAAAAAACAAGTATTGATTATTTTTTCTTTTTCTTTTTAATGAACCTTAAATTGTATATGGTGATGTTTTCAAGTAGCTGACCCTTAATATAACTTAATCTATAATTGCGGCTATAGATATCTTTTCTATCAAGAAACACATTTTACCTTTTTTACTCAAACTATCAGAAATTAAAGTAGTAGCTCTATTTTTAGCTTCAATAATTTGATCTTTTTCATTGATTTTTTCCTGTAAATCTAGAATTGTTGTTTCCATTGCTTTCATTTTGACTTGCATTACACTGAGAGCATTTTCTTTTTCTTTTATTGTATTTGTTAGTTTCGTAACATCAGTATTGTCTAAACTCTGAAAATTAAATAAAAACGAAATTTTACATAGTAATTGATGTATGGGCAGTTGACTTCTTTATAATTAAAATCTTAACAATATTAATACAAGTCTTGATATGCTTTAACAAACAATAATGTCAAAACCATGAATGAATATCATTATGCCGATTCTTTTGTAGAGTAGGAAGAAGGAACTGAATGCCAGCAGACTCATAAATTGACAATTCACCAGTTTTTTTGCTGTCATATAGATCAACAGCAGCTGTTTGAATCAGAATGGCAGTCATTATGTTCCACATTAGCTTATTATTACATAATCAATGTCAAGATCAAGAAAGTGCTTGACCCATTATCTTTATTATTGCTAAAGAAAATTTCAGGTAAAAATCTGTCAAGTTTTCTTTTTTCAATAATTTATTTTATATAGTATAACTATTTTTCTACACTTTTCCACCTGGTAGTTTGGGTATACACTATCTTAAGCCAGCCTCTTCGTAAAAGACATGGTTGGTATATTATATAAACAATGTACTATTCTTCAAAGCCCAGAAAAACACAGGGTAAATGTGTATTTAAGAGTATTGGACATAGTATCCTTAGTTATACGGTCCCTTTAATGTCATTATATCTGGTTTTAACTGTACTTACCTCATCTCCCATCTTTGTTTTTAAACACATTTTGCTTTTATAAATTTTTTGGATAAAGTAATAAGCCAATAAAACGATAAGTTTTAAACAGAATAAATTTATCCCCCACTCTCCTCTATTAGTAAGTAATTTGTCAAGTAGCTAATAGTTATGAGCCTCAGCTCCCCAAATAGCAAATAAATTAACAACCTAATAATTTTAAAAAGAGTGTAGCTTAACACATTATCAATGAGACAAAAAGCTAATAAAATAAAAAGTATTCATCACCTTTGTTGCTTGGCTAATTGTACTGGTTTGCTTAGTAACATTTGTTGAAATTGGTTTTACTTGTCTTTTGCTTATTTCCTTATATTGTTTTATTCTTTCCATGAGTAGTTCCTTCTGTTTCAGAGTGTTTGCCAAACTTTCACTTATACCTGGTACTGAAAAATGTATAAATTAATAAATGGTTATTATTGATTTTCTGCCAATTATATTTTCTTTTAGCAGGTTAACTTTTAGCTTTTTAATGCCTTTGTGGATGACTGTACACTAGAACAATGTTGAACTATGGTCTATGAATGCAAAATCTAAAAAAAAAATTGAGGAAATATGAATATCATCCATTGGCAACAACACAAGATATATTTTAAAAATATTTTTTAAATCATTTTTTTTTCCAGACATATCAGAATTTTGCCACTACACCTTTGCATACATCCAGTTCGTATTTCGTATATGCGATATTAGCGATATACTTTTATATTTTACAATATCATGATTTTATGCTTTCATATACTTACTGCTTAATGCTGCTTCTACAGATAAAGTTGTTGAATGATCAGTAGCTACTGAATAGCCAGTTCTCTCACTCACGGTGGACGCCAGTTCCACATCTGGTACATCATCCTCTGAAATTAACTTATTAATTATTTTTGTGTTATAGCACTCACCCTGTGCTTGGGAAGACTTGAAAAATTTTTATAACAACAAAGAAAAATATAGACAAATCGAGAATGACGATCAAATAACTTATTAATTTATTCATATACATTTTTAAATATACACTTAACCCCCGTTTCCTGTGGTGACATGAGTTGTTTCTTTTATAAATAAATTATCTACAGGTTTTTAGCCTATATCATGATAAAGGTAGATCAGATACATAGATCAGAAGAACATATCTTTATCAGCCCCTAAATATCTTAATACCAGATAAATCTGCAATACCTTGTATACATTATCACTGTCTTCTATTTTTAGGTATACATTATCACTGTCTTCTATTTCTAGAACCTATTTTAAAAAGGGTAATGTTAACATATGCATGTGACAATTCATCTATGACAAAAACATAAATACACTATTAACATTTTTGCCGTAGTAGACTTAATTTGTCACTTCGAAATAAGAGTCCAAACACACTAAAATTTACTCTTAAAAAAAATCATTAAACTTTATAAAAGATAAAAGGCAAAGCTAAATATATGTAGTAAACTCCTGTAGTTTGCTTGAAATTTCAAAGAAAAACACAAATGCACAGACAAAAGCAATTAGAAACTTTATTAAAATAATAGTAATCAATACTTTCTGGATAGATTAAATATTATACTCACCAAAGGGTCTACCCAATAGTTCTGCAGTAGCTTTTCTATGTTCTTTAATTTTTTTGGATACAAGTGCTGCATTTTCTAAGCATTTTTGTGCACGTTCAAATTTGATTTGTCGGTCTGATGATGTTGTACCCTATAAAAACATTTTTTTTTGTTTAACATTAATTTTATACTGAAATATACTTGTAAAATATGTTTTATTTTTATTTGCCAAGCATGGAAACAATATAGATTAAACTAATTATATTTGACAAAACCTATAATGGTTTTAAAAGTTTATAAACAATCTACAATATATTTTTGTTGAATATTTAATCATATCAATTAAAATGAGGAACCATTCAAATGCATTTCGATAAATGCAAAGGTCAAACTGTAACATTTGAGTTTATTGCATAATAATAATATCTATGGACACTTTTTACATCATGTCAATCCGGTCCTAAGTTAAGTTCTCCTAGAACTCCTTTTATGGGCAGCAGACAATAGAAATATATTTAATACTTTCATATTATACATATATTTAAGATTTTTATTATATACTACACAACCAGGAACAAAAAGTTTTTCTGTTCCTGGTTG
>DWDH01000032.1:0-10247 GCA_022343005.1 Apodemia hepburni
GGCGCCGCCCATCACGACAATAGGGCGGAGCCAGCTTTCTTATGAATTAACCAACATTGAAAATAGTTAATTGTTATTTGTTAGGCATTCATAGTAACATAATATTTTTATTGACTAAATTAATTAACGGAATGCAGACCATGTCCGCGCCTTGACGCAGCTGTCTCACCACACAACCCCCCTCCAGATTCCAAGGGTTACGGAAAATTATAGTAAGCCGGGGATCGAATTATTCTACCGGAACGGGTGCGCCTTACGGGTTCCGTAGTTACGTCCGGTGAAAATTTTATTCCGGGTGTGGTGGTAGAAAGTGGCTTGTCATAGGCGGTGGTGAATGGTTTGACTGTCGGTCGTTGTCTGTCGTCTGTCGGTCTGTCGTTAAGTATATACGCGGGTTTTAGTCTGTCTATGGATACTGTGACGTGCTTCCCTTTAATTAAAATGACGTAGGTTTTGTCGTTCCTTTTCACGACTTTAAATGGTCCTCTGTAAGCTGGCTGAAAGGTACCGCGCATCGCGTCTTCCCGTAGGAATACGTGGTCAGTAGTACTAAGATCTTTAAAGACGAATACTTTCTGTTTGGTATGGTGAGATGCGGGTACGGGCGTAAGGTTTTCGGCATAAGTGCGCAGACGGGCTGTAAAGTCTGTCAAGTCTGTAGTACCACTGGTTTTATGACCGAAAAATTCACCAGGTAGCCTTAAGGGCTCGCCATATACAAGCTCTGCTGAAGAAGCTTGCAGATCTTCCTTGTACGAACTGCGAATGCCTAGTAGGACTAGTGGTAAAGATTCCACCCAGCTGCTATTTACGTGGCATGCAATGGCTGCCTTCAACTGTCTGTGTAGACGTTCTACTAAACCGTTGCATGCTGGGTTGTAACTGGTGGTCATTTTATGGTTAAAACCTACTAATTTTGCTAAAACTCTGAATAAATTGGAATCAAATTGCCTGCCACGGTCTGTCACTATGTCAGTGGGACAACCAAATCTAGAAATCCACCCAGATAATAAAGCTTTGGCTACTGTTTCAGCCGTTATGTCAGCTATAGGTATTGCTTCCGGCCATCTTGTAAAACGGTCTATCGCTGTCAGGCAATACCGATAACCGTGAGATGGTGGTAGTGGTCCAATGATGTCTATGTGGATTTCTGTAAATCTTGATCGAGGTAAGTCGTAAGTGCCTAATGGGCTAGTCACGTGACGACTTACCTTTGCACGTTGGCAATGTAGGCAGGTTTTAGCAAAGGCTTTGCAGTCTTTTTTTATGTTAGGCCAAACAAAGCGTTGACAGATTAATTTGGTTGATGCATTAATACCTGGGTGACTAAGGGAATGTAGACTTTCAAATACCAACTTTCGAAATGGCTTAGTAACGAAAGGTCTAGGGTTGGAAGTGCTAGTGTCACAGTATAAGTCACAATTACCACCAGGTAGCGGGATTTTTTGGAGACGCAGTGCGGTAGTTGCGCTATCCAAAAAGGTTTTCAACTCCTGGTCATTAACCTGTGACTGTGCTAACTGGATAAGGTTTATGGGGCAAGACAGCTCGTCAATGCGAGACAAAGCGTCAGCTACTATGTTATCCTTACCAGTAATATGTCTAATATCTGTACTAAATTGCGATATGTAATCTAGGTATCTAAATTGCCTAGGAGTACAATTATCTTTTTTAATAGTAAATGCAAAACAAAGTGGTTTGTGATCAGTAAATATGATAAAATTTCTTGCTTCTAACATATGTTTAAAATATTTAATAGATTCGTATATAGCTAATAATTCACGATCATAAGTTGAATATTTTTGCTGTGAAGGACTTAGTTTTTTAGAATAGAATGATAGTGGTTGCCAGCTACCATTAACAAACTGCTGCAAGGTGGATCCGATACATGTTTGCGAAGAGTCAGTCACCAAGGAAAGCTTATTTTCGCATTTGGGATACGCAAGAAGAGTGGCGTTGCATAAGCTCTCCTTGCAAGCTTTAAATGACTTAATTGTGCTTTCTGTAAGCTCAATGGGGTGTGAGCCCTTAACTGCACCTTTTAGGAGCTCATTAAGGGGCGCTTGAATTAGAGCAGCGTTCGGAATAAATTTCCTATAAAAATTTATCATTCCTAAAAAACGACGTAACTCCTTCACAGTTTTAGGCATAGGATAATTCTTAATGGCTAGGACCTTATCATCTAAAGGAGTGATTCCAGCTGAGCTAACTTTGTAACCAAGAAAAGCTACCTCAGAGGCTCCAAATACACATTTTGCCCTATTCACGACTATACCATATTCTTTTAACTTACCGAAGAGTTGCCGTAGGTGATGAAGATGCTGCTCCTCATTTTCAGAAAAGATTAAAAAATCATCAATAAACGGATAGCAGAAATCCATACCACGGGTCACCTCATCGATAAAACGTTGAAATGTTTGACTAGCATTCCTTAAACCAAACGTCATGTACGGAAATTCGAACAATCCGAAGGGTGTTGTGATCGCCGTCTTCTCTATATCGTTCACAAAAGTAGGAATTTGGTTGTAGGCTTTTTCCAAATCGATCGTAGAGAAGATGCGGCACCCTGAGATGTTATGGGTAAAGTCGTGAATATGACGTATAGGGTACCGGTCTGGTATAGTACGCGCATTAAGCATCCTGTAATCTCCACATGGTCGCCATCCATTGTTCTTCTTTGGTGCGAGGTGAAGTGGTGATGACCATGGACTTTTAGATGGTCGTGCTGTTCCTGCTGCTAACATCGACTGGAATTCATCTTTTGCTATCTTTAGCTTATCTGGAGCTAGCCGACGAGGATTGCAAGAGACAGGTGGTCCAGGTGTAGTATTTATATAATGCACAGTATTGTGCTTTTTAGTACTAGGCATCCCTGCTGGTCTTGTGATTTCTGGGTATAATTTTAAAAGCTCTTCGTACTTTGTATTACCCAAAACCATCTTTACTGATGAAACGTCGTCTGTTGGCAGTGCTTGGGTTTTTGTATGAAGAGTAGTCGTGTTGTCTACCAAACGTTTGTTACGACAATCGACCATCAGGTTGTAGAAAGAGAGGAAGTCTACGCCGATGATAGGTCGAGTTACATCCGCTACAATAAAACGCCAAGTAAAGTCGCGGCGCAATCCCAAGTTTAGTACGAGATGCGCAAACCCATAAGTGGAGATTGTAGATCCATTAGCAGCATACAACTCGTACTTTGTTTTTGATCGCCGTTCTCTTAGCGACGTCCGAGGAAATACGCATACATCACTTCCGGTATCGATTAAAAATTGTATTTTCGATCGGCGGTCAGTGATGAACAGACGACCAGTAGGAGTAGGGCAGGCGTTAGTCGCCATTACGGACTGCCCCGATAGTTTTCCGCCTTTTCAAAATCACAGGGCTTAATACATCTTTTTGCCTTCTCCCTGAATTTAAAATGGTACCAACATACCGGGTGTCTTTTGTAATTTGAGTGCGAGCGTGTGGACTGTGAACGTGAGCGTGTATGTCTTGATCTATCTCTTGACCTTGATTTTCTGCCTAGATCTGACGAAATATTTTTTAATTGTGTCGTTAATGCGGCAATCTGTTTAGCCATCTGGTCCATTTGCAAGTGATAGGAACCTGCTGTAGAAGTAGATGCACAGGAGCAGGCGGCTACGTGTGGACTTGGTGTGACTACGTCATGGATTTTATCCGCAAGTTCAGCCAGATCATCCAAAGATGTCTTTGTCTGTGAGGCAATGATGGTCTGTGTGTTAGTAGGAAGTCGTGATGCCCATATTGATTGTAAAAAATCGTCAGGGACTCCCTGTCCGGCCAAGTGTCTTAAATGCCTTAAAAATTGTGACGGTGTTCTTTCTCCCAATTCCTCATGCATTAAAAGTTGTTTAATTTTTTTATCTTTTGATGCTGATAAACGTCTAATTAATTCAAACTTTAATTTTTCATATTTGTTTGTAGGTGGTGGCGAAACAATAATATCTTCTACTTCATCCGCATACGGTGGTTCTAGCTGCGCGATGACGTGGTAAAATTTCGTACTATCGCTCGTAATATTTGCAATTGCAAATTGACCCTCAACTTGCGCGAACCATATCGCAGGTTTCGATGGGTAGAACGGTGGAATGCGAACGCCTACGCGGCAAACGTCAGATGAAAGTTTTTGTTCGTCACCGGTATGACTAGCGTCTAAAAAACGATCTTCTTCGGCCATAATTAACACTAAAATACACTACACTAAATTCTAATCACTAATGAGCGTCTGATCGCGATAAAAGTTTAATAAAATAGTTCACACTTGAGGTCACCAATATGGGGGTGTGTTGGGTACCCACCATTAAAATAGTCATGAAATTCTTACCAAATAAAAGTCAGACACACTATTTTCTTGTTTATTTGGAACACTGCACAGACATATAGATACACGTACACACAATTGATATTTACGATAATGAAATGCGGTAATTAGCGCGGACGCGTGACCCACGACGACATAAGGTCCGTCCGGCGATGCGCATTCAAGGGCACTGAAGGTCCTGTCCTGTACCCGAGATTCGAGAATATGCGCTGGCGCCGCCCATCACGACAATAGGGCGGAGCCAGCTTTCTTATGAATTAACCAACATTGAAAATAGTTAATTGTTATACTAACATAATATTGTAAACAACTTTTAATTTCGTTTCCTTATTTTATTTCTAAAACTAATAGATAAATTTGATTTTTGACCTAAATTGTATAAATTAATGTATTAGAAAGTACCTGCTACAGTTGACATAAATAACTTTTCCAACAACGACAATGGATTTATACACAGAATTGAGTAAGAATATGAAGGATGTTGTAGCCATGGTGAACACTAGAATTCAGGAATTCGACACAACATTCGATGAAAAAATTAATAAAGCACCAACTTCCAGTTCCAGTGACTTGTCACAGTTAAAATCTGACTATAAGGACTTCAAAGATTTTGTATGGAAAACCCTGTCATTACTGCAACGTCAGATTGAGCTACTCATGGCTGGTTATGACAAGCATGAGACTCTTACACGCAGGAAAATTCTTCTATTTCATGGTCTGCAGGAAGAAAATCAAGAGCAGCTGGAGGACAAGATTATCAGTGTTATTCACACACACATTAAATTACCCAGCTTAGCGCATAACGATATAGAACTTTGTCATCGGCTTGGTACAAAGGGTGATAAACCACGACCTATACTAGTTCGCTTCAGTGTTCTCAAGTGTCGCAACCAAGTTTGGACATCTAAAAGCCAGCTGAAGGGATCAGGCGTAACTTTAAGTGAGTTTCTCACTAAGCCTCGTCATGAAGTTTTTATGGCTGCTAGAAAGCACTTCGGCATCGGTCAATGTTGGAGCAATGATGGCAGCATAGTAATCTTATTGCCGGACAAGACTCGCAAGAAAATTATATCAATGCCAGAATTAACGCCTTTGATTGAAAAATATCCAGCTTACAAATCACAAGAAACTAAACAAAGCAGGTCCCGCCGTCCAGTTAAAAAGTAATTTTTACTTTATAGCGTAGTTTCTAAACGTTTTCTTTTGTATTGAATTCATATCTCGTTCTTTTTGAAGGTAACATGCATATATGTATTCACTTGGATATTCTCTTATCCTTTTTTATTGCATTTACGACGGTATGTAACACAAATAATTTATGACGGTATCAGTACGTTCATAGTAAGTATATTTTTTGTTATTTATCTTCAAATAGGTACCTATTTATTTTATTAAATGCTTTCGAGTTTCGACTGATTGACGTTTGACAATTGTCTTTCGTTCCCGGTTCCACAGAATTGTCAATACTCAATTGTCAACTAGTTTGCTTTTTAGAATTAACATAGCAAAAGTCATTGGGCATAATGCCAAGTGCTAATGTTGGGCATCAAGTAAATGTGGTTTTTTTTTTTTGTTACATGCCTTCGTATGGTAGTTAATAACTATGTAATTTTAATATAATAGGTATATTTTTTTTTAATTTTTATCTGTGTTCCTAATTTAATCAAATTTTTATTGTCTAAAATTGTAGCTCGTATTATGTTTTTATTTGCTTAATTTTTTTTTTTTTTATTTTGCTTAATTTTTTTTTATTTTAAACTTAATTTTGTTTTTTTTTTAGTAGTTAGGTATTTTATTTTAAATGGTAGATGTTGTTAATGATAGTGACAGTGATAGCTTTTGTACTTGTAGTTCAAACGACGGCTATGCTAGTGCCGGTAGTGATTTGTCATCGATAAATAATTCTTTTTCGCTTGATGTACAGCTTAAAAAAGCTTTTAACGAGTCTCGGTCATGTCTCAATCTTGTACACATAAATGCACAAAGCGTTCCGGCCCATTACACTGATCTTCTGGCATCTTTTAGTGATGTCGGAGTGGATTGTATACTCATTTCTGAGTCATGGTTAAAACCCTCCCTCCCTTCGTCTTGGTATGTACTTCCTAATTTTACCCTAGTACGTAGTGACCGGGTTGGTATGAGAGGTGGTGGTGTATGTATGTATATTCGGAGCAGTATTTCACACAAGATTTTATGTCAATCAGTATCAGATAATAACAACTCCCTTGAATACCTTTTTCTTGAAATTTCACTGCTCCATACTAAAATGTTATTAGCTGTAGCATATAGTCCTTCGTTACACATAAATTATTTCTCTACGTTAGAATCTCTTTTAGATCGGTACTCTCCATGCTATGATCATACCATTATCATGGGTGATCTCAATACCTGCATGTTAAAAAAGGATCACAGAACTGATAAACTCAATTCTCTGGTTTTAGGTTTGAATTTAAATTTACTCCCACTCTCTCCTACTCACTTTTCCCCAAATGGTCCGCCATCTCTTATTGATGTGATGATTGTCTCGGACGTAAAGAATGCTTTGGAGTTTGGTCAGCTGACTGCACCTTTTTCATACCATGACCTTTTATTTCTCAAATATAGAGTGCGTACTCCTAAACCTCGAATTAAATTGATACCTTTGCGCAATTTTGATAAAATTAACTCAGATCAACTTAACGAAGATACATCTAATATTGACTGGAGTCCGCTGTATGATGCAACTTGCATTGATGATAAGGTGCAGTATTTTACCTCAATCATTAATAAATTATATGACAAGCATGCTCCAGTTAAGATGGTCAAAGTTAAACATTTACCGGCTCCTTGGTTGACACCAGAAATCAAATCCCTAATGTCAAAACGAAATAAAGCTAAGAGCAAATGTAAACGTGATCCATCTGAAGCTAACGTGTCTACTTATAAAAAGTTGCGTAATTTATGCAATCGGATGTGCAGAGATGCGAAGCGCCGTAACATTCACTCTTCTCTGGAACACTTTTCCCCGGGTCAGGCTTGGAAATATCTTAGGTCTCTGGGGTTAAGTCGGACTGATCATAATAGTCAATGTAATTTTAACTTAGATGATTTAAATAAACACTTTTCTACTCCTCCAGTTCAATTAACGGATTATAAAAAATCAATTTGCCTGCGTCGTCTTTCCAATACAACACCATCAACATGCGACCCTTTTACATTTGTAGAGATCAACGAGGATGAAGTTAAAAAGAGTATACTCTCAATCTCCTCACAGGCTGCCGGGTATGACAATATTAGCCGACGTATGCTTTTATCCATCATTGACTTAATTGTACCAGCAATCACCCACATTATCAATTACTCTTTGAGGAGTAGCTCATTTCCCTCAAGTTGGAAACGGGCTTTTATTATTCCTATACCGAAAACTGCGAATCCTACTAGTCTCACTAACTTTCGTCCCATATCAATACTTCCAATACTCTCTAAAACTCTTGAAAGTGTAGTTCACAGGCAGCTATCGTCGTTCCTAGCTAGAAATAATCTTTTAAGCCCGTTCCAGTCAGGATTTCGAGAGTCCCATAGTACAGTGACAGCCTTGATCAAAGTCACCGATGACATCCGATTGGCAATGGATAACAAAAAGCTTACCATTCTAACTCTGTTGGATTTTAGTAACGCTTTTAACTCGGTTGACTTAGATATACTTATTGGCATACTGGGCTCTCTTAATTTGTCTCCATCTGTTATAAAATGGTTTTACTCATACCTGCGTGGTCGCCAACAATGTGTGCGATTGGATGAGACAGTTTCTGAATGGGTAAATTTGATTTCTGGTGTTCCTCAAGGTGGAGTCTTATCTCCACTGCTTTTCTCGGTCTTTATTAATAAAATCACGGAATGTATATCGTCTAACTATCACCTTTATGCAGATGATTTACAGATTTACCGACATACTACTGTTTCAGAATTACATAATGCTGTTAACGAAATTAATAAAGACCTTGCAGCTATACATGAATGGGCTGACTCTTTTGGCTTATTAGTTAATCCTTCTAAGTCTCAAGTAATAATAATAGGTAGTAGGCCATTACGTGAAAAACTAGACTTTTCCATGATCCCTAACATTGAATACAATAATATCCCGATTAATTATACCGATAAAGTAAAAAATTTAGGCCTCATAATGGATTGTCATTTATCTTGGACCTCTCACATTAATGAGCTGAGTAAACGGATACATTTTTCACTCCATTCCCTAAGAAGATTACAGAGTTTCCTTCCTCATCAAACCAAGATTCTCTTAGCTCAATCGCTACTCCTCCCTTTGATAGACTATGCCGATGTCTGCTATTTGGATGCCACGGAAGAATTGCTGTCCAAACTTGAGCGGCTTCAGAATTTGTGCATTCGTTTCATATTCGGTTTACGGAAATATGATCACATTACGAGTTTTCGCAAACAATTACATTGGCTCCCGATCCGCCAGCGTCGAAATGCACATGTTCTGAATGTCCTGTTCAATGTAATGCATAAATCTCGTCCTACATATCTTTGGGACAGATTTACATTATCTCCTAGTAGTGATCGGCCGGTGCGCTCTTGCATCCATCCAAAATATTTTTCTATACCCTCATTTAACACAAAATTTTTTGGCAAATCCTTTACTGTTCGCGCATCTAATTTGTGGAATGATCTCCCTAGACATATTCAGGATATTCAGACCATAAGCTGTTTTAAAGTTGGTGTCAAGCAGTATTATTTGTCGCTTGAATGTTAATACGTTTATTATCACAATAATCACGCAATTTTAAAGTTTCCGTCTCGCTGTCACGTTTTGTTAAAAATTTTGTTGTTTTTATTTTATTTTATTGTGTTGTTAGTTTTTAATCACAGATGTACACGATACCCGCTGTTTATAACTTCCGATTTCTCCGACAACCAATGTTGCTGGTTTTGCTGGAAGAAATCTCTTGAAGAGATAAGCACGCCCTTGTACATGTATTTCTTTTAAAATATGTATTGTTTTTGTGTCTCTGTGTACAAAAAGAATAAATAAATAAATAAATAAATAAAACGTGAATTATTGGTTTAAACTCAATCTACGGAAATCGGAGCAAAACTGATTTTGCCTATCGTTGCGTGTCTATGAGGGTGTGTGTATGCGTAAGTAAACATCGCAGGCTTAATCGTTGAAACGTGATTAATGGCATTTGTTAGAGTTTCCCAAATCTCAGACATTCCAAAAATCTGAACCTATCTAACCCAGTAGACCTAGGGAACATTTGGAGTACTCTCAAAAAAAATTACCAAAACAATGTTCATTTGCCGATTGTTTATTAATTACTTGGTAAATGGAAAGTTTTCAACCAACCTATTTTGCCATGCTAGAATGCCATTCGAAAACTTAAAATCGGTTATTGTTTTAAAAATATACGACTCATCAAAGATTAAAATAAGAATTTTCAGAGCCTGCATAATCATCCAGCTGGTCTCCAGGGTCAGCTCTGTCTTCGTGCCCGATCAGCGCGCGTCTATGTTTATGATTGAGCGTATTAAATCTGATGCTTAGCGCGGGCTGTGCGGGTTTTTTTTTAATGTTATTTTTTATTTCTCGTGGACTAAAGTGCTAATATAAGTTGTTGACCTTAGTATTTCATTTGATTTCCCCTTTCTACAACAAGGTATATTGAGCCTCAGGGAATTTAGTGACAGCTTCCTTTTGTGATGGAGATGTTCTTCCTCTGTCTTCCTAATGGAAGAGACGCTTACGTTGCAGTTTGATCTTAGGTCTTATACCACATACTATCTCAATGCCAAATTTCATCGAAATCCATTTAGTGGCTTAGCCGTGAAAGCGTATTAGACAGTCAGACAGACTTTAGCATTTATAATATCAGTATATGGATTTGGAAAACAACCAATTACA
>DWDH01000033.1:0-10136 GCA_022343005.1 Apodemia hepburni
CAGACAAACAGATAAACAGACAAACAGACAAAAATTGTAAAAACTATATTTTTGGCTTCGATATCGATTGTAGATCAGGTCCCAAGTATTCTTTTAAAAAAATATTCAATGTACAGTTTCGACTTTCCTACGATTTTATTATATGTATAGATTTACCAGCTGTTCACAATAAACGTATCCAATAATAATTGTTCATAGAATTATTTTATATTTAACTTGAATAAAGTCAAATCATATTATTATTTATATTTTAAGAAATACAACAATATATTGATTTATTAATTTTAACCAAAACATTTGTGTTTGTTAATTAGGTATTTTTTCCGCAATGTTACGTAACAAGCAAAAGTTTCATGTTTTTTAAAAAACAAGTCAGAATGTATGCTAGCCGTGTCGTTCACATGACTAATAAATAAATAAACCTGTACAAGTAATAATACATTTTTTTTCAAACTACCAATGGCTTATCATTATTAACGATACTATAAAATCTTATTGGTGACATGTATATTCTGTAAATAAAATTACCGTTTAAAACTAGAGTTTTTGATTATTGCCAATAAAAAAAAAACTAATGTAATTTATGTAAAGTTTTATCCAAAATTATAGCAACATTGAACAAAAATACGGGTTGTAATTCCTTTTTATAAAATTAGCTATTATTGCTATTTGATCGAGATGTAAGGATGGAGTCATCGTTTTGACTGTGCCAAGTTTACACGGATCAAAACATTTGTCTTATCTTTACTATAGAGACAAAAATATGGAATATTTTATTTAAAGAGATTTCTCTTAAACATTGTAACTTGTGAATCTTCAAAGGAAAAGAGAAAGAGACTATGGCCTATGTTCTAAGTAAAAGTGTTGGTAAATATGAAATAAAACAGAAAAACACTGAAATTCTAAAAAGCTATCATGAATTTGATTATGTATAACGGTTTTTTTTAAATATCAAAAACATTCCTAAAAACATTATTCCAAGGAAGACAATTACTAACTTTGAGAGTATAATATTTATTATATAATGTGGGTTTATTTACAAAAAGATTTCAAATTTTCAACCTAAACTAATACGTAAAATTGATTATATTTATATATTTTTTTTGCCCTAATAAAAAAAACAATCGTGCCTAATACATTTTAGAGAGTTACACATTCATTGCTAAGCTCGCTGACGATCTTCTAGCCACCGAATTGATACGAAATCACCTTTACGATTGATCTGTTTGCATATTTTATATCCATATGTCAGTATTTATATCATAAGATAGCAAACAGGTTGACTCTGCTGGCTGGGTGGTTCCCCTGATGGAAAGTTATAACCATCGCCTATAATTTTATTAGAGGTGTTAATCGTGTGTTGTTATCCTTGTGGCGAGGTCTAAATGCCACATGCATCAGTTTACTGGCTACCATATTTTCCAAAACGGAATATCACACTAACAAGTACAAATACCTACAAGTAAGACGGTGGTATTATACCCGGGCGAGACAATATAGAACTTGACACTTCCATCGTACATATCAACTAATGTAGTGACTCGTGCAGCCAATCGGTCGTTTCTTGCGAAATGCTTGGCTGAATGGCGAATTATTCTTCAAAGTGACCCCAGACTAACAGAGCGTATCAATATCATAGATATAAGGTTGAGGATAAGCACTAAACACATTTTCGTTACTTCAATAAGCCACGCCTTGAAGCACGTTTTTTATTCGACGCCATTTTATGATTTCACTTTCATTAAGTAATTCGTACGTCAAATTATTGTTTTTAGGAGCTTATTTTTAATTTTACTGTAAAGTGTGTGTGTTTTGTGCATTTTGGATTTGGATTGAGCAAAACAACCAACATGACGTGCATTGGCGGGGGCTACGCCATATTTTACTATACGTTATATCTATGATCAATATAGAATCAAGATAAAATAATGCTCAATAATTTTGCTTAATATTGAAATGTCAAAGTTAGTAATCCCTCCTGGAATATGTAATTAATCATCATTTAGACATATTTTACCGTCTGTCTGTAATAGTAGATATATATTATCTGCATAGATTTATTAACTTATAGGTTGTTTTAATATTGATGTGATAGTAGTTCCTTGTTTAATATTTTAACGATCATGTGTCATTTAGTTTTACTTTCATTTAAATATAGCTGTAATTAAAATCATACATACATAATATATACAAAATATCTTTTTTTACAGTAGGTGTGGGGACCAGATCACTCCTAAAAGCACATTCTTGCTTTTACCTATGTTAGATTTTTTTTTTCGATTCGAAACATACATTCTAGTGTTATATAACTTCGCCATTTATGTACAGTAGTACAACGTGTGATAAATATATTGTATACTAAACCAATTGTATAGTAATTTGAATGGTGGATGGTAGTAGTGTAATCAGTCCACTGGTAAAAAGGAGTGGTGTTATAATCACTTCTTTAAATGTAACAGCTTGTAAACTTAATGTAGGTTATGGTTGTACATAAAAGTAAATTTAGTTATGTAGTTACGTTTAAGGTTTAAGAGAATATATCCATTTTGTTAAAACTGGCTTTTTGGAGGATGTAATAAGAATTAAGTGTAAGCGATTTTAAATCGTCTGTTTTTATTCAATCAAAGCCGGTGTTCTTATTCTCGACTATAACTTTATTTATATTTTATAGATCCTAACTTTTTAGATACAAATAGTATGTTGTGCTAAATTCTTAAATTATGTTCTGTAATTTGATATAATGAGATTAAATCATGAAATGAAAATCTTCGTTTTATTGCAATACAAATTTTCTTTACCATTATTGAAACCATGGAATTTTACATATTATATCAATCACATTTTACAGTGCAATCGTATGTCCTAAAACAGTTCCTCAACTTTTATTGATACTCTTAATACATCCCTACACTTTCTCAAGGGGAATAAAATATGTTGTATATATACAATAGTAGTTATCGGTATTGCTAGTGCCAATATGAATGAAAGAATCAGAGAATCTACAACTTATTGCTAGTCTCTAAAATGTACAAATTTAAATTACTATTGTATCATCTGTATCATCATCCATATCATCATCATTAGTTTTGCTGCAATAAGTTTCTCCCGATTTGTTTTCTGTTCCATCAGTTCAACAGGATACCCAGTAAGAAATACTAGCAAGTCATTACACCGCCAATGTTGAATTTGCAAGGAAGCTCATTAATTTTGCCAATGTTAGATTCACAACCAAGCAAATTACCGTCGTCAATATTAGATCCACAACCAAACACATTAATGTCGCCAATATTAGATTCACAACCAAGCACATCTTTCGCAGTAACGTCTCAAGAATTGTTTCCAATTCCCAAGGAATTGCATAAAACAAAAAAAAAACAGGCCAGAAAAAGGGGCCGTACAGCAATCTTAACCAGCAGTCCATATAAAATAAATAAGAATTACAAGAAGAAAAAACACAGGAACAAAAGAAGGCGCCAAAGAGTTTCCAAACTTACTATTGTCTAAAAGTGCTAAGAAGCCTAAAATTAAGAAAAAAAAAACCTACTAAACGAATTAAATTTTGGATCATTCAGTAGAATTAAAATAAATAGACAATATATTTAGATCAAATTACTTATGTACAATTTTTTGATTAATATATACAATATAAACCATTATAAAAATTAAATAGATATGATGTTATTTAAAGCGAACATGGATAGTAATTTATAAATTTAGTAACTTTTTTCACATTAAAAAAACGGTATAGAAGAGGAGCTTTTAATGCTATTAAGGATTCAAACAATGGAGAGTGATCAAACATAGCACATAAAAAGAAAATATGGCTGGCGTCCGCCACATCCTCTCCACATGTGCAATCTGGATGTTGTAAAATTTTCAATTTAGCGTGATACTTGTATGTCTATACTTGTACTTGTATGTCCTAGTCTTAATCTTGATAATATGCTAGAGGTTTTTCTGTCAAATTTAAAGGAAAAGAGCCAAGGATTTTGTGGTATTGTTGGTTGAATTTTAAAGCAATAATAACCCTTTTGTTTACTTCTGTGATCCCATGACTCTTGCCAAGATGAAATCAGTGTTTGTTTTGAAAACGATTTTAAATCTGGGCTATAGATCATATAAGGAAAAATATCGCCGTTAAGAATTGCATCATTTGCAAGTTCGTCGGCCTTGCAATTGCCATAAATACCGCAGCTATGAGCCGGTATCCAGCAAAAATGTACGTCGTACTGATTTTCACGGCAATTATCTAGTAATTTTTTAATATCGTAAATCAACGGATGTTGCATTTTTTTTTTAATTTATTCAGGACTTTGTCGCCAAGCGACCACATCGTCCCATCAAAGCCTCAGTTACAGTATTCACTTAACTAATAAACACTTATTTTCTTAAGCCTATTTCGGCTAATTTAAACAACATTCTGGCCTCCTCCGACAGAGGAAAAGCCAGAATGCTATTCAAATAGCCAATGTTTGTTGTTTTGACACCAAAATGTAGATTTCTAAATGATTCGTTCCGGACACACTCCATCAAAATATGTGTTACATCCTCAACTACTCCGCACTCGTCGCAGTTCGGTGATCTAGCTTTATTCATTAGGTATGCGAATATATTTGATGGAATGTGTCCTGAGCGTAATCTTAGAGCAGTTTTTACTACATCGCGATTATATTTAACATCTGCTATCCAAGGGTAACGGTAAATATGCGGCTGGATTGTCCGATACCAAATTCCCTTTTCACAAGATCTTTGGTCGAAATACTCTTGCCATTCATCTCCACATTGCTTTTTAACAGTTTTTATGTAGTCGAGGTAAGTGGGTAGCACGGATACAGGAATACCGTCCGTAATAGCTTGTTTAGCCAACAAATCAACGTCATCGTTTTCTTTCAGCTGTATATGAGATGGTATCCATTGAAGAACTACTGATTTATGACATGATTTTAATCTTAAAATTGATTCTAATATGCGATAGGCAATCGGTATTCCTCTCACGTGAGAGGTACAACGAGCCAAGTGCAGCAATGCGCTTTTCGAATCCGTTAAAATGACAAATCTGTCGAAATCAATCGAACTGATATATTCCAGTGCTTCCGCTATAGCAATCATTTCAATATGCATAATTGAAATATCAGAATCAATTTTAAGTTTAACACTACAACCAAGATTAGGATCTAAAAAGGCTGATCCAGCCCCGGATTTCTCTTTAGACCCATCTGTAAATATATAATACCATCCTTCATATTTATGCTCAATAAAACGCTTACAAATTAAGTTTAACTCGTGGCTATTATAGGTACGCTTAGCGCGATCAATTTTTGGGATAGAATCTGATATTATATGTTTAATTCCGATATTACTAATCCAAGTGTTCATAGAGAACATTTCAAGAATAGTACTATTATACATATTAATAAACTGAAAAGAATTTTGAAAATTAACGAGTAAAGGTAGTGATTTATTATACCAGTATCGACTACTGCTTAGTAATACTAGTTCTTGTAGTAAATCAATTGTAATGTTATTAGTAAGAGAATTACATTTTAACCAGAATTTACCTGCGAGATATTTTCTCCGAATCCGCAGTGGTGGAAGACATAATTCGTTCTCCATAACGTGTATTGGAGTGCTTCGAATGAAGCCCCCGATCACGCGTAGTGCTAAATTTTGAACTCTATCAATCTTTTTCAAATTTGTTTGACAGCTATTACCATACAAAAAACTAGCGTAATCAACCCTACTGCGGATTAAAGATATATACAAATGTCTTAAATGCTTTTGATGAACACCCCAGCCTGGGCCTGAGAGAACTTTTAAAAGATTTAAACATTTGGACACCTTCAGAATAGTTTCGTTTATATGTTTCCCCCACTTCAGTGAATCATCCAGCCATAAACCAAGGTATTTAACAAATTTAACCACCGGAAAATATTGATTGTTCAATTTAAATTGCACTACCGATCTTAAGCCCCCTTTTTTGAAAATACACAGCTTGCTCTTTGTGGGTGAGATACGTAAGCCTAAACTAGTTAAAAGGAAATCTAAATGAATATATGCATTGTTAAGTTCTTTAATAGCTAAGTCTATCTTATTACTTGATATATACAAAACGAAATCGTCAGCATACTGAGAAATCAGCACATTTTGAATGCTCTTACATATTTTACTTGTTGCTGCATTGAATAAAAGTGGTGACAAAGGGTCTCCTTGTGCCAGTCCAATACCGGAATGTCTAGTTATTTCGAATCCATCTGTAGTAATTTTTAAATGTCTGTCTTTAAGGTATGACCAAAGGTACAAACATATCTTTGACCCTATCCCTATTTGGTCTAATGAATTTAATAAACTTCTTATGTCAATATTATTATATGCATTCTCAATGTCAATAAAGCAAGCAACTGTTGTTAAATTTTTGGAAAATCCTATTTGTATTTTAGAGACTAAACGTGTAAGATTATCAAAACATGACTTACTTTTACGAAACCCAACCATTAAATCAGAAAAAATCATTTGTTTTTCAAAATACCACTCTAATCTTTTATTTAAAATTGTATGAAAAATTTTGCACAAACATGAAATTAATGAAATAGGTCTAACTGCTTGCGAATTCTCTCTGCCTGCTTTAGGAATTGGAACAATATTAATCTGTCGCCACTGTCTAGGAACAAAGGCAGACATTAAGAAAATGTTGTATAACTTAACTAGTAGCTGCTTGCCTGATAATGATAGGTTATTTATCATAGAAAAAGATATTTCATCACAGCCTGGTGCAGTGTCTGTCTTTTTAATCGAATTTTCTAATTCTTGTATAGTAATATCAGATTCTATTGTACTGTTAGTAGAGCTAAAATGTGGTTGAGGTGGGCATGTGTAATCGGGAGCTAGACATTTCAACAAATTTTCTGCTACGCTCATATCTACGCTACGTTTAAAGGTGTTTGAGCCATGTCCCTTTATCCATCGCATTTTATACCACATTTCTGAAGTTGAAGATGTTTGATCTATAGATGTACAAAATCTTTGCCAGGATTTTGTTTTAGCCTGTCGAATTAGTCTTTGAGCGTTACGAATTTTTTCCTGTAATGTATCTAAATTACAAGCAGATGGATTACGTCTCAATTTGGCCAAAGCAAGGCGTCGTTCTGCTACTGCTTTAGACAGCTCGGTATTCCAGTACGGTTTTGCGTGAAATTTATTAGAAATATTCTGAGGTATTACCTTGTATGGAATAAATCTATTTGCTGCAGCCTGTATTGTAAATTCGAACCTATCATAAAATTCCTGGGGGCAAACTGGTATATCGAATTCGGTAAATGCGGTATCTAAAAATGACGTATACGATTTCCAATCACTACGCTTAAAATTTCGTTTTTTAATGCACTGTCGATGGGTTCTAATATTAGTAACTATTTTAACTATAAGGTGGTCACTGCCAAGGGACTCGTTAGTAATATTCCAAGTAAGTAATGTAGCCAAATCTGTGGTCACAAATGAGATATCTGGGGATGATTGTTGCAGGGAACCATTAACCAACCGAACTCTAGTTGGGCTACCATTATTCAAATATACAAAGTTTTGGTCTAACATAGCTTCCAATATTTGTTGCCCTCGTCGGTCTGTTTTATTAGACCAATTAGTGTGATGGCCGTTAAAATCGCCTAAAATCAGGCTTTTACTATTTACCCGGGAAAACAGGTAATCCCAATCGTTTTGTGATGTCTGGACTGTTGATGGACAATAAACAGAAAAAATATTTTCAATATGCTGGCAATTAAGTATTTTAATTTGCAATAGTTCTATACCTACATTAGGATGTTCTGCTGGACAGAGAACACTCCTAATAGAATTGTGTACTAAAATAGCCACCCCACCATAGCCATCTGATCTGTCCACTCTATATATATTGTATCCATTAACGCGCAAATAACTATCTGGCTCAAGCCAGGTTTCACTCAGCACAGCTATGTGAACCCTTTCTTGAGCAAGTAACGATTCTAATGATATTAACTTTGGTCGCAGACTTTGGCAATTCCACTGTAAGATATTAACATTTATATTAATTGCTTTGTCATCCATCATTGGTAAAAATGTTAAATAAGGAGTCCATTGACATACAACCAACCATTACTGACAGTATCCACTCCGTGCAACTCTTTACAATAATTTGTATTTTAGCTTCCAATGAGTCACTACTTCTTACAACTCTGTAAAGTCTAGAAAGCAGCCTAATGAACCCAATGCCAACTGTGCACTTAGCGGTTCGCGGCTCCTTAGGGTTCTCTTCATGGGTACGGATTTCCTCTTCTGATGATTCCGATTTTTCGTTCGACGAAATGTCCATTGGTGGTGGAATCGAAGCTGGTGTGGGATTTAATATTGACGCGCGCTTTCGTTGTTTCTTAGGCTTACGATTTTGTGCCGTTTTAGCAGAATTCTGTTCTGGACCGGTAAACAAATGAGACATTAGTTTCTTCTTCTGATCTGACCGAACTGTGGATTCTTCACCAACGTTGTCTACTCCTAACTGCAGCGTTTCAGTCCTTTCAACTTGCACATGAGTCTCGCGTAGTGAAATTTGTTTGTCAGGAATTGGAGAAGGTGGAACATATAAGGTAAGGGCTTTTCTATAAGTACAATTGAACTCCGACATAAGTTCCCTTATTCTCCTTTCCTTTTTAAATACGGGGCAGACTTTTTGAAGAGCCATATGCTCACCAGTACAATTAACACATCGAAATGTTATGGTTTCACAATTGTCATGATTTTTAGTACATTTGGGGCATATTACCTTTTTAGAGGGGCATAATAGGCGAGTATGACCATATTTCCAACATCGGGAGCATTGAGTGACTGGAAAAACATAAGGTGTCACATTCACTCTCATTCCATAAATTGATACATATGCAGGAAGGGAGGGGCCTCTAAAAGCAAGTCGAATAGATTCACATGGTACCCATCCTGTGGTAGTTTCACCAGTATAACTTCTCTTATTTAATCTTTTCGCATATATTACTTCCACCTCACATGATAAATTCTTCATAATATCTTCTTCCTTAATATCCAGATCAATATCTCTAATTATCCCGAAAGATATTCCTACTTCTGAAGTTTTCTGGCATCTCCACCCGAGATCTCGAAAAGCCCCACACTGAATAAATCTATCGGCGTCAATGCTCTTTTCAAATGTAATGAGAATTTTAAACTGATGTATGTATTTCACACGGCTAACTCCATTAATATTATTTGTTTTAAATAATCGAGCTAAGGCAAATTGCTTAGGCATTGGAGAATTACTAGTTGCAAGCACTTGTACGTCTTTCTCCAACTCCTGACTGTCCCTCCGAATAATTTTACGCCCCCGAGTTAAAGTCTGCCATCCTTCTTCTGACGAACTCCCCTCTGTATCTCTTAACCTTTTTCTATTAATATCTTCCACCTCTAAACACTCATTGCATTCAATATTTTGTAAGGATCTTTCTTCCTGGCGGTTGATTGATGTTTCATTCACCGCACACGGTTCACCCGAATACTCTGCACTATACGGGTTATTTTCCATTGTTCACAACTATCGGCCGGCCGGAGCGGCCGAACGCGCGCTAACGCAGGTAATTACTTCGCAAAATAATAACAGAAATATTTAACTAGGTACTTTATCGACAAAACATGTGCATTCCGCGATGCACACGCCGCGCGACTGACATGTAAAGATATTATTTTGTTTACGGCCCAAGTCAGTTGTCAAACTTTAAAGGGATTTTATTGCTTAGTCTATGGTTTAATTTCGCCCACAGGCCCATCGCCTGTGGCTAGTGAGCATAAATATTCAATTAATTCTGGACATGGGTATTTATTTGAAAATATTTTTCAGTATTTTTATTCGTTTTTTAGGTGTATCGTCCTGTCACAAGCAAATAATTGGCTAATAAACCATGTATATAGTTTTTCATACAAACATCAATTATTTAAGCCTAACGGTTATTTTTTAGGGGCAACTGGCAGCCACGATTATAGTGACTTACTAGCTGTTGCCCGCAACTTCGTACGCGCGGACTTCGTTTACTCCGCATTGCTCCTACCCCGTAGGTGATAGCGTGATAATATGTAGCCTATGTGTTGATCCGACCTGTTAGTAATAT
>DWDH01000034.1:0-10085 GCA_022343005.1 Apodemia hepburni
ACCCTCCAAAGTGGAACACGACAGTGATAAGAACTGACGCCACTGCGCCAGGGATAGGTAAGGGATAGATAAGCCGACAAGACGTTTCACAACTCGACCACTTGGTAGCCACGATAGTAGTGATTCGCATAGCCAATTGGTCGCTTTTTACGACCTGCCTGGCAGAACAGCAGTTTCCCAATTCTTCAAAGGAGCGGGACCAACACGGGGGGTAAAAATTTTCTTTGAAAAAACCTTAATATTCTTACCTCCCAAAGTAGCATCAACCAGTTCGATTGTAACCGCCAGAGAGTATCCTTTAGGTATCAAATACTCGGTGATATCTCCAATGGTGACCATGGGTTCCACTCTCACGGTCATGTGGTCTTCATCCAGTTCGAGGATATCGTATAGGGGTATGGGAACTTTATGGTGGAGGTGTTTTTGAAAGAATGTCGTGGAGAGTGATAGCCAGTTTGGTCTAGCGGTGCAGAGGAGGCGCTTATCTTTTGGAGGCAACTTGTTCCATTCTTGGACCTGCAACAAATTACAATCATACTGAATGTATTCCAATGTGTCTGGGGCCCCTTTTATGAAAAAACTATGTACTTTTATGACAGGTAGTTTGTAAAAGGCTTTTGGCTATTGGCTAAACGTCTCAGTACTATCTGATCTACTGGGTGGTAGAGTTCTGCGACGTCTTGCTGGGGCCAAATTTATATTTTTGGGTAATATAAGCTATGTTTATCTCTTTCCAGCTGGAAATCCATCTGTTTGTTTGCTTTCTTATAATATAAAAAAATATTTATTTACTAGTTGGCCCGGCAAACGTTGTTTTGCTATATAAATACTTTTTTGAGATTATTTTAGCATAAAGAATTTAGGGTTATATGTATTTTTTAATGCGTTATCATAAAAAAAAACAATAAACAATCTGTCCGAAAAATAAAATAAAAATTAACATGGGGGATTAAAATTCAAAAAATTCAAAACTCAAAAATATTTTATTCAAGTAAACCTAACGGGCACTTTTGACGAGTCGACATTTTCTACAATTACTACCGGATTGAAACGCGGCCACACTCTAAGAAGATCCGGCGGAAGAAACTAAGGGGGCTTATCTTTTTAATATTTTTTTACATTCATACAGTAGCTCTGTCTGTATGAATGTAAATATTTATAGCACACACATAAAATTTTTAGTTAGATCATATCTATACATATGATAAAATCGTAGAAAAGTCAAAACTGTACATCGAATATTTTTTAAAAACAATACTTGGGGCGTGATGTGCAATCGCTATCGAAGCCAAAAATATAGTTTTTAGAAGTTTTGTCTGTTTGTCTGTATGTATGTACGGGCTAAACTCAAAAAGACTGCATGGATTTACTTCAAATTTTGCATGAATATTACTAATAGATCGGGTCAACATATAGGCTACATATTATCACGCTATCACTTACGGGGGAAAAGCTGTGCGGAGTAAACGAAGTCCACGTGGACGAAGTCGCGGGAAACAGCTAGTAATATATAAAGGATAAAATAAAAAATATATTATTTTCTAAATATCGACTAGGGAAAAATCCTTAAAATGTCCTAATCATTTTCCAAAAAATCCCAAAATGTAATTTTTTTTGTTGGAGATGTGACAAATTGACAGGAGGCTCACTGGCGTAAGGTACAGTAGGATCCATTCGGATAAACTCCTTTTGATAATTGGTTCCACAGAGGACAAAAAGTGCTGGCAAAAAGACTTCCAGACATCGAGATGGTGAAGTTTTGAATTTTTTTATGTTATCCGAGCGTGGCATTCGGTTGCAGGAATTATCCTAAAGATTGAATCTATCTAAATTCCCCGTAAAAGATTCGATAGAAAATGCAGAGTGATGCCAAATCTCTACATAACTTAGAAGGATACTTATGTATCTTAATAACGAGAGGTTAACTATGTTACTTACTGTTTTTACGTACTGTGTTAAATTCCACTTACACTTTTTTATCTTAACATTTACACATTTAACTTTTTTTAACTTACACATTTAACAATAATTTTTGTATCATATTAATTAGCCAGTTTTACGTTTAAAAACATCTTCAGGTTGTGGTTTTATGGTATTGAATAAATTACATTAAATTACATCGCAAAGAAGCTTTAAAAAGTAAATCCGGTTGATTAATATACTAAAATAATATTGTTATGAAATTACAGTACAAATGTAATCGTGTCATAGAGTCATGAAATTTCACTAAGTGCCAACGATAAAAAGTATATATATAATATTATATAAATTATATCTTATCTATTTATAATAGCAGTGTAGATATTAAATTAAGCTGCGTAGTATCGATACTCCAGGCAAATGGAGTAAACAACGTCTATGCATGGCATTATCCACTGCTACGTTAATTCGTAGCAAGTTTCGTAGCAGCAATTAGAAACAATGCTATACGTACACAAAACGTACGCGTGAAGTCCAGAAAGCCGTAATATGCAAAAATACGTATATTTTTAATAAATATTAATTTTAAATTATATAGCCACATATTTTTTATTTTTTTATTACTCTATAGGGAAGCGCTTGACCAGACGATAATATATATTTAAGTTTAAGATTTAAAAAAGTATGAGAAGTCGTTTGTCTTTAACTAGTCTGTCATAGAACAGTAAATTATTTGGTTGAAGATTTCTGAATCAACAATTATTGATGTTTCTGAAAAACAGTGAGTCAATTCATCTGTTTCTATTATTTTTATAATTTTCTTAGTATTTGCATGTCAAGCATTACTACATTTATTTCGCAGTCCCAAAAGTAATTACTCAGACGGGTCTCAGGTTTGATTTTTGATAAGAAGAACAGGGCCACTCTTGAAACCAATCTAAGTTTTATTAAAATAATGAATGTACATTTCGTACTCTGAAGAACCATAATTAAGTGATTTTATTCTTTAGTTTTGTTTATCACGACAATAATATCGAGTTTAAATATAAAAGCAATATTTGATTGAAGAGTACCATTTGTGTATAAATATTCGTCCATTATCAGCTCGTCATTATTCGTTTGAAATTATATTGTTCTAAAGAGTAGGCTTAGCTGATCTAAATTATATTTTGTTTGTGATGTGTGGGTGTTATAAATACTCAAAGATATTTAATAAATACCTATACAAACCCAGACATAATCGAACCCGAGCTCATTGATTGCGTTGTCTGGATCCCTAACAACTCGACCAACTTATTTGCTTGTTTGACTCAGATTTTTAAATTCTCAATACCAGCCAGAACTTTGGTGTCACAGTAATAAGTAGGAACCTAATAATAGTTTACCTAGCCCAACCATTGAGAACTGATGATCGTGTATTACGCAAGTTCCCCTTGCATTTGTCCCTTGCAGTTGACCTAAACCGTGAAGGGGGTAGTGAGGATTCTCATTCCAAATGAATAGAAAATATATAACCTTAATTTTTTTTCCCGTGTTGGTCCAGGCTCTTTAAAGAATAGGCCAACTGTCATTCTGCCAGGCAGGTCGTAAGAGACGACCGATTTGCTGTGCGAGCCACTGCCATCATGGCTACTAAATAGTAAATAGTTGCCACGATGGTAGTGGCTCGCACAGCCGATTCTGTATAGGCATGTGTTATCATGGCGTCAAATGCTTATATCGACTTACCTAACTGGCTGTATATTCGAGTGTTGTGATATATTCAAATTAAGTCAGCGGTCACCGTCGAATCAGCTTTTACGACCTTAATAATTCAAACAGGGACCAACCATCCCTTCTCTTTCAATTATGCACAAAAAATGAATTGAGTATCCGCGGGTGTGACGGGATCGCCGTCAATTCCTTAATCAGCGCGGCGCGACGGTCGCGCCCTCGGAGTTGCCGAATTTTCTAAATAGAATAAAAGCCTTTATAATTGAGCTTTCACAAACTCCACAAGCTGACAGAGTCAGGCACTTGTGATACCCAAACACGTGCGTATCAAACGCCACACTCATATTCTCGTTTATGTACAACGAGTATTTCACTGCGGCTTGTTTTTTTTAGTTTATTTCGGTACATGTTTCCGTTACAAAGGTTTAAACCATTTAAGATTGATTTAGGAAGCCTATCTCTACGCATATAAAAAACCCTGTCTGTTCTCTTTTTTGTCTTATTGCTTGCTCTTCGAAATGAAATAAAGGAACGTTACGTTACGATAAATATGTGGCGCTACTGTGCGGCTGTTAACATAGTCTCTGAGTAAAAAACAGTTTTAATAATACTAAATTCGAACCATTTGGTGTAAAATTGATTATAAAGCATTAAATCGGGAACGATATATTAGTGAAAAGTGTAGTTCATACAAATATATCTCGGAAAGTGCATAAAACTGTTGATAATCATAGAACAAAAAAAAAAACGTTACTGTTCAACTTAAAAAGTAATGTACAAACAATCGTATACAAAAAGTGTAAATTTAGGGTGTGAATAGTGAAAAACAAAGTGAAAATTGACTAGTGAAAAACAAAATTAGTGGAAATACTGTGCAATATAACCTAAAAACTTTTAGAAAAATTTATCAGCGATTTATCTAATAATACGAAAATCTAACAAATACCGACGAGTGTTGCGTGTTGGGGTTGCGTGTGTTAGCAACAAAAAAAATGGAAGGACAGTTTAAATTGCTCTTCGAGGAAATGAAAATTGAAATGCAGAGACAGGGAACAGAATTAAAGGAATCGATTACCAATACCTTGATGGATTGTATGAATGAAAAATTATCGCACATTGTACAAGAAAACAAAGAGATGAAACTAAAAATTGAATATTTGGGAAAAGAATTACGGTATATGAATATAGAAAAAAGGCAAAATAACATCATAGTTTTTGGCATGAAAGAAACAGAAAAATCACCAATAGAATTACTACAACATTTTAGGACAATTTTCAAAGAATCAAACCTAAATATAGAAGAAAATGAAATTAACAAAATTCATCGTTTAGGAAAATATCAAAAAGGAAAAAAACCGAGGCCCGTGTTATGCTCTTTTGTAAGTAACCTGAAAAAAACAGAAATAATGAAAAACAGAAAAAGCCTTAGTGACATATACATCATGGAAGATTATTCAAAAGAAGTTATGGACAAGAGAAAAGCTTTACAGCCAGAGTTACAAGCAGCAAGAGAAAAAGGAAGCTTAGCTTATCTTAAATATGATAAATTGATAATTAAAGAAAACTATAGTGATAAGAGGAAAAGAGAATTATCAAACTCCCCACAGTCAACCTCAAAAATTCAACCAAAAAAACAGCAAATTATTAACACCGCTAAAAGCAACAGAACGAACGCCTTTGATGTAATGAGGGAACGATCAAATTCCCTTACCCACAATTCTAACAAACAACAATAGCCATTAACAGCTGAAAATCAAACACGCCAATCAAAAATGAAAATAAACCAAAAAAATATGAAAGTGCAAACACAGTACGCCCAAACTAACATAAAAGCACAACTTGAAAAAACAAACTATAAAATATCTCCCCCAATACGTCTTGTCAGCGCGGGGGTAGTAGACTACCACCCTCTAAATTGCAAGAAACAATATTATATCGCGACATTTAACGTAAGATCATTAATGACAGAAGCTAAACTAATTGAGCTAGAGTTTGCACTTAGCTCTATTAAATGGGACATTATAGGCTTATCTGAGATCAGGAGAAAAAGCTTAAAAATAGAAAACAGAGGCTTTTATACTTTCTACCATTATGGAATATCAAAAGGAGAAAAAGGAATAGGATTTATGGTCAGGAAACAGCAAAATCTGGAGGTTCTAGACTTCATTGGCATTACCGATAGAGTTGCAATATTAAAAGTAAGAATGGGAGATAATTCATACTCATTAATACAAGTATATGCACCAACGGAACGCTGCAGTGATAATGAAATTGAATATTTCTATAACACCCTAGAAACAGCTATGTCACAGTGCACTACGAATATTCTTTTGTTAGGGGATATGAATGCAAAGATAGGTAAACCTGAGAGGTATGAGGAACTCGTTATGGGCAAGTATGGATACGGAAAAAGAAACAAGAGAGGAGAAATGTTTATAAATTTCTGTCATCAACATAAACTAAAAATTGCAAATACTTTATTTAAGAAACCAAACAAATTAAGATGGACATGGAAAGCACCAGACGGTATAACGAAAAATGAAATTGATTTCATAGCTTCTAATAACTCTAGAAATATACAAAATTTTAACGTAATAAACAATTTATTACACTCTAGTGATCATCGCCTTATCAGAATAACTATAAGTGTAGATTTTAAAAGGAAACCAAGATCAAATTTTAATAAAAAATACCAAACCTTGACACAAACGATGAAGATCTTAAAAACAAACTGAGCCAGCTATTGCCCTATGAAGAAGAGACAGTACAAAGCTTCTATAACAAGTTAGAAAATACATTATTGACGGGAAGAAAGTGCAATAAATTGTCAAAAATGGAACAAAAGAATAAGATAATTATCAATCCAGAAATAATAGAATTGAAGAAACAAAAACAAAACTTGAAAATAAAGAAAAACAAAACAAGAGAGGAGAAATTAGAACTCAGCAAGTTGTACCGGGATATTAGTAAGAAAATATCAAAAAATCTAAAAAACTACAGAATAAAAACGATAGAAACACTTCTAGAAAAAACTGGAGGTATCAAAAAAGCCTACAAATATTTAGATAACACGAAACAAATAATGACACAACTAAACAACAGTTCAGGAATTACCGTCTCTAGCAGAAAAGAAATACTTAATATAGCCTCTGAATTCTACAAAAATCTATATGGAGTTCATAAACACGATCACCATACAGTAACTTCAAATGTGATAATAACAAACAAAGACGCAGTCCCACCTTTTCTAGAAAGTGAGGTATCATTGTCAATTAAAAATCTTAAGAAGGAAAAAAGCCCCGGAGCCGATGGAGTAACTAGTGATATGCTATTAGCATTAAGAGAGTTCGTAACAACACCACTCACCAATCTGTTCAACTTAATAATACAAGAAAATAAAATACCAACTCAATGGACAAACTCCGAAATAATACTACTCTATAAAAAAGGCGACGCAAAGTTAATAACAAACTATAGACCGATAAGCCTCTTATCCTGTATCTACAAAGTATTTGCGTCCACACTGCTACAACGTATTACTAAAACGATAGAAGAAAATCAGTCGAAAGAACAGGCTGGCTTTAGAAAAAATTACTCGACAGTGGACCACATATTTTCATTGAGAATGGTAATAGAAAAATATATAGAATATGATAAGATTCTATATTTATGTTTTATAGATTACACAAAGGCATTTGACTCTATTTCCCACGAAGCTTTATGGAAATCACTAAATGAGCAAGGGATTAATTACAAGTATATAGAGATCTTAAAAGAAATATACAATAATAGCACGGCAAGAGTAAAGCTAGAGTCCCTAGGTCCATTATTTCCAATAAAGAGAGGAGTTAAGCAGGGTGACCCACTCTCTCCCAAATTATTCATCGCAGCCCTAGAAAGCATTTTTAAAAAACTAGAGTGGGAGAACATGGGAGTATGCATAGACGGGAGATATTTGTCACATTTAAGGTTCGCAGACGACATAGTACTACTCTCTGAAGACTCTATGCAGTTGAAAAGAATGATAGAGAGCCTAAGACTTGAAAGCTTGGCAATTGGGTTAGAAATAAACCAAGAAAAAACAAAATTAATGACAAATGGCACTCCAGTTCCAATCATAATAGACTCGTACACCCTAGAATATGTGGAGGACTATATCTATCTAGGACATTTAATCTCATTCAAATCGTCTATGGAAAAGGAAGTAAACAGACGCATCAAGCAAACTTGGAACAAATATTGGGCTATGAAAGAAATCTTTAAAAGTTCACTACCACCATCACTAAAAACTAAAGCAATGCAAATCAGTCTCATGCCCTGCCTAGCCTATGCGTGTCAGACTTGGACTATGACTAAAAAAATTCTGAATAAAATCGAAATATGCCAAAGAGGAATAGAAAGAAGTTTTATGAACATAAAAAGGAAAGAGAGAATAAGAAATGTAACAATCAGAGAAAAAACCAAATCCAAAGATATAACAAAGCAGATACTCCTACTAAAGTGGAGATGGGCAGGACATACACAAAGAGTCAACGATGAAAGATGGTCACACATATTAATGAACTGGTTCATAATATACAAGAAACGTAAAAAAGGTAGGCCATTCAAAAGGTGGAGTGATGACATTATCTTAACATCAGGAAAAACATGGTCCAGGACAGCAAAAGACAAAGGGAAATGGAAGCAATTAGAGGAGGCTTTCACCGTATTTAACGGTCCTTAGAGCTAAAAACAAAAAAAAGGAAAGAAAGAAAAATAAAAGAAAAAACAAAACTTATTTTACTCTTAGATATTTGAAATGATACATGTTCTAAGGAAAATAAAAGCTAAAATTATTATTATTATTATCAAAATACGTTTACTTATATTTTCTAAACAAGAAAAGCTAGGTGCTTTTTACTTCAGTAATTATAACTTGTTTTATGTAAGTTACAAAGTTAATAACGTCAGACGCAGTCCCTTACAATCCTTCTACGATATTTAATAATTCAAAAAGTGAATTTATATCGCCCGAATAAACTCCGTAAATCCGGGTAAATCTGGGTGGGATGAACTTTACCCGGGGATTCAATCGGCTCGGTAAGCTTTATCCGGATATGTTATAATTTACTGTTAGTTACGGAATAATATTTTTATATTAAATTTTTTATGATGTAATATGTTGGGATACGGTCATGCGTGATGTTGGAAACCGGATATGAAATTTTTAGATAACTTCAATACATATAATAAAACAGTAAAATCTGTGTATCTGTACATCATTACTTAGTATAAAGCAAAGTCGCTTCTTGCCTCTGTCTGTATGTATGTATGCTTAGATCTTTAAAACTACACAATGGATTTGGATGCGGATTTTTTAATAGATAGAGTGATTCTTGAGGAAGGTTTTAGTATATAAACCTTTCCAATATTCCCACGGGTACTCGTTTACGCGGGTGAAACCGCGGGCAGGTCTCTAGTTAAATATATTTCCGTTGTCTGGTTCCTGTAACACAAGTTCTTCGATAACTAACCCCGGGACCAGATTGAAGTGATGTAAAAGTGTCCACAATATAATATAATAATATGTTATTTCTGAATATATTCTGATATTGATTCTTAATGATTCTTCAAAGGAGCCCGAACCAACATGGAGGACACTAATTCCCTTGGTAAGTAATGTTTGATTATCAAAATAATGTCTGAACGTTAAATTTAGAGTTCCAATTAAACAAATAAATTCAAAACAAGTTTATATAGTCAGTATTATTCAGTTTAAAACCAGTAGGTATTATGTTCATTAAATCATAAATGATTTCAGCCTTGTCAGAACCAGTATTATTTGTATTCTGCGATGTAATTTCTATATTTTGTGTACCGTTTTAGTAGTTTTTAACCCACGTATTTGTATTTTAAAACGTTGAGTGTTTTGTGTTTCACCCATCTAATTTAGAACAAAGAAAAACAACTTGGTTTCAGGTAACATTTGAATTAGATGAATGGTAGAACAAAGAAAAACAACTTGGTTTCAGGTAACATTTCAAATAAATGAATGTTAGCACAAAGAAAATCAACTTGGTTTCAGGTAACATTTGAATAAGATGAACATTAGAACAAAGAAAAACAACTTGGTTTCAGCATTTGAATTAAATGAATATTAGAACAAAGAAAAACAACTTGGTTTCAAGTAACATTTGAATTAAATTAATATTAGAACAAAGAAAAACGAAATAATGGTTTTAGGTAACTTTTGAATTAAATGATTATTAGAACAAAGAAATTCAACTTGGTTTCAAGTAACTTTTGAATTAGATGAATATTAGAATAAAGAAAAACGACTTAATGGTTTCAGGTTACTTTTGAATGAAATGAATATTAGAACAAAGAAAAATAACTTGGTTTTAGGTAACTTTTGAATTGGATGAATATTAGAATAAAGAAAAACAACTTATTGGTTTCCGGTAACTTTTGAA
>DWDH01000035.1:0-10034 GCA_022343005.1 Apodemia hepburni
GTCTGTAGTTCCTCTCAGCTGGGAAAAACCAAACTTGTAAGTTAACTTGACCAAAGATTTGACCGTTCAAACCACAATACCTGGTTGACCGAGTTTGACCTGGTTGACATTGATCGGTTTTTAAATGCCTATATCTTGGGAACCGAGCTTTTCTCAAAACTTTAAAATAAACGCACAATTAACATCTTTGATGTGAATAGGGGATAGTTCTAGAGATAACTATCACTTATTAATATCATTTTTTATTTCTGGCTAAGAGTTCCAAACTCTTTCAATCAACAAAGTTTTTCTTACTTCTTTTAAAAGAAAACGATAAAAAACAATGATAGAACCAACTAGATTAACCACTACACCACCCAGGCATTCACTTGTATATAAAAAAACATCGTAGCAAATAGAGAAAAAGCTCTTCCTCTTGCAATCAGTACAATTAGGCTATCAGTAAAAAAAAACAAAGAAAGTAACAATCAAGTTTCAGTCTTTGCCAATTCATAGTGTATTGAACCGTGTAATGTAAAGAAGTGTTGAAATAATAAAAACAATCATGAATTTACCACCGACACGGAATATTGGTTCTAAAAAATCTATTAACTACATGAGTATGAATATTAAATTAAAATTTAAATAGAATCTATGATCTTCCAGAAATGACAAATTTAAAAATAAGGATTTATGCCTAGGCTGTTAAAAATATCGTATGCAAATCTTTTTATAAATAAAAAATATTACATAAATAAAGTCCTTATTTGCTAGATATACGAAATTTAAAATGCTGAATTTAATTATTAATGCTCATAATGCTAAAAATAACGGATGTAAATCTGTTTAATTCTAATGAAGATTACTTATAATTAAAATTTGTTGAGTAGTTAACGGTATGTAATTTCCAAGCGTTTTATAACAAAACGATATTTTTTATACTTTTGATAACAATAAGAAACTAAAATATTTAAAATTCAAGGAGCGTGTCATACGATCCGGGGCTACTTTTAATGGCTGGACTCTGGAATACTTAGCAAATTTAAACCTTCAACTGAACTCCATTATTAAACTTAATTAACTTTAACAAACATTAAACAGTTCAAAGTGCATGTTATGGGTTGTAATTGTTGTACAGTTACTGGCAAATAAAATGATTCGATTGCTTTCATCTTGACTCCAACTCCAGTGCTACACCCGTATGTATTTCTTCTAGAATTCAATAATGACTTTCTATTTAACAAGTGCATACCTGAGCATTTCATGTAATGTTACTTACGATCGGTCTCAATATTCAATCTATCTATGGATTTAGCTATCTGAGATAGATTTTTGACAGATTTTCCATACAAATTATGTCAGAAATCTATCTCGGATAACTAAATCCGTAGATAGATTGAATATTGAGATGGGCCGTTAGAGTTGTAAGACAATGTATTTGAGATTTTTCAGGAAAACGACCACCTCGTAGTCTTGCGATTAGTCTATTTGGCTCACATGAAACAGTGCTAGAGTTTACCGACTACCTTACCCTCAAAACTGGAACATAGCAGTGACCAAATGTCGCCACTGCGCCAGTAATGCGGTGTTACCGAACCCGAAATCTTTGCGAAACTCCGAAATAGTCACAATGGTAGTGAAGCGTAAAATGACCTTTGATAATTCATCATTACAGAACATGGTACTGACACCTTTGCCTTCGCTGCCTGACAAAAAAAAACCGAGAGTCTATTCTTCGTAAAGTGTCCAGAACATTACGGGAAAAATAATTACCTGATAACTAATATTCGACACATTTCTTCAGTGAAATTTCAGTTTGAAATAATTTAAAAATAAAAATATAATGAAAATATGATTACGAATGGGTCAGATGAGAATTTTATTTGATAGCAGTTCATGTTTATAAATAATAAAAAGGTGATTTTATGTATTTTGCAAAATTACCTCTAATTGCGAAATGATACGCGGTACAATCAATTATAAATCGCTTACTAAGTACTTTTTAATGTTTCCAAGAATAAATACAATTTTGATTTATTATAGCCTGGTAGCAACAATTTTATGGTAAAATGTATTAGACTTAGAGCTGCCGATAGATAAGGATGAACCTGTAGTTAATATTTATGAAATCAAACAGTTAACTCTGAACATTCAAAAAAATACTTAAATGATTTTATCATGCAAATAAAATATTAAAACAATTACATTTGTTTGTGTTTCCATTATTATTTTAGAACGTGTAATATGTATACGAGGTAAAAACTAGAAATATGTCTTGAGAAACAGCGATTTTTTTGTACTATACCAATTTGCAAAACATAATTAAAGCAACGTCTATTAAGATAACTCTTAAAATTTTTCTTGGATACGCACACGAAACTTCAAGTTTCTTCTAATTATAGATTGCAAATAAGCAAGTAGCTCCTCTGATACAATCAGACAAATCATCGCCTATACACAACATTGATAAATCCAAATAATTAAGTTATACTACTGCCTACTTTATTCTCCAAACCAGAACACGATCGGACAAGCATTGACGCTATTGCGGTGGAATGGATGAGCCAGTGGCACTTTATACCCGGACAAGGCGTTGGTCTACGACCTTGTAGCCATGATAAATGATGATAGTGACACGTTTAGCCAATAGGATAGCTCGGATGCGATTCGTATGACACGTTTATGTATGTTATAACTCGCTCGGACCTTAAACTATCTTTATTTGATTTCCCACTGCTTTCTTTTGAAAGTAGCTGGGAAACAGCCACTAGAGGGGACCGCTCCCACCCGGGAAAAGCCCGGCGGCTGTCCTACAGCCGCCGAAAAGGTCGCGAGTGCATCCGTCTCGAGAGTGTTTTTATTCTTTCGAATAAAAAGATTAGCCATGTCGGGGCCATACCCGAAAACACCACCAAACCAACCAACAACACCAACACCGCAATCGGGCGAAAATTCCGATTCAGACGTTGAAATGTCTGGATGGGAAATAGCGTCCCCAAAGAAATCCCGCTCACCGCGCGTATCGCCGTCCTACTTCCTTAAGAAGAAGACAGCAACAACCTCACCGTTTACCAAGGTGAGCCAAAAAGATGATTCCTCCGTTTCCGTATCACACAGCGGAAAGAAATCGCCCACCGATAGATGGCGCAAGCACACTGAATCCCCCGACCAAACAAAGGCGGGCTTAACTAAGCCGCTCTCACCGAAGGCGGCACAGGTTGGACCGACGCAACGGGAGGCGGTACAACCTGAGAAGTCTTATTTAAAGGCGACTCAAGTTGAGACTACTCCCTCAAAGGCGGCACAACCTGGACCGTCTACGGTAGAAACGGCATTACCTAAGCGCTTTTCACGCGACCCCCGCCCTTTTCGCCGTACAACTGAACGCCGAACATGCCGCGACCGGACCGCTTCCGGACCGCGAGCCGCGGAGTCGGGCGACCCCGCGCAGCGCGATCTTTCCGTGCGTCGCGACCCATCCGCGCAGCGCGACTCGTCCGCGCAGCGCGACTCGTCCGCGCAGCGCGATACATCCGCGCAACGTGACTCGTCTTCTCAGCGCGACTCGTCCGCGCAACGCGACTCGTCCGCGCCGCGACGCGAGATATCCGATAGCAGCGATTCTGCTGCCCGTCGCGAACCGATTACCAAACGCCGCGAACTACCGCCGTGTTCTTTGCCGGCACCGACGTCAACCCGCTCACCTAAGGGTATCATTGAGGAGAACATGGTGATGGTGGAGCGGCTCGCCAAAACAAACCTCCTTGATAAACAACTTCTCGCAGTGATGGCTCAACATCTAAACGACAGAAGGGAAGCCCTTGAAGCCGGAAATTCCAAAACCTCAATTTCAGTAGAGGATACCGAGGCAATTAAAAGAGCCGAAACTACCCCGATATTATTACCACCCTGTACCACCCCCATTCGCAGGAAGAGGGATGAAACAGATGTTGACACGGATGGCAACGAGGTCCCTAAAAGGCAATGTGTCCCATCCCAATTGACTCCACCACCACCATCATTTGCCTCTATGGTGGCAGCGCCGACAACCACATTATCGCCACGCTCCGTGACAGCGCCTACAGATACACTGCAAAGCACCAACTCCGCAAAGAGTAGATACCCCCCTCTGGTGGTGGAGAGTCTGCCCAATTGGACCCACCACTTCAGAGAGATCAAAAACAGACTGGGGCGTGCCCCAAACGCGAGGCCCTTTGGGCGTGGACTCCGGTTCACACCCAAAGATGAGAACGAATACCGGTTAGTGCAGAGGTACCTAACCGAGTTAGAAAAAGCAGAACCGATTAGCTGGTTCTGCTACTCATTGCCCTCCGAGAGGAGCGTGAAGGTAGCGATCCGGGGGCTACCTGCGGACACGGACCCCTCGGAAATCATGCAGGAGCTGGTGGCGCACGGACATGAAGCGGAGTACGTGCGCCCCATTAGAGCGAGAGCTGGACGGCCAGGCTGTATTTTTATGGCCATCATAAAACGAAAAGAAGATACCCTGCCAGGAATATACAGCATCAACGAAATGCTGTATATGCCTGGCATAATAATAGAAGCGTGGAGGGGGAAACAGGGGCCGGCACAGTGTCACAGGTGCCAGCTCTTCAGGCACTCCTCACATAATTGTCACCGCCCCCAGCGCTGTGTTCGCTGTGGCGGTGAACACAGGGCTAGCGACTGTCCAAGACCTAAGGAAGACCCGCCGACTTGTGCGAATTGTAATGGCCCTCACACTGCTAACCATATAAACTGTCCAGTGTTTAAAAAGGAGGCGCGTAACAAAAGAGCGGGGACGGTGGCCATCACGACCACCAATCCCACCAGAACACCATCCGAAGCTCCTAGGGAAGCTCCGGCGAAACCAGCTACCCTGCACGAAGAGGTACATAAACAAGCAGAAACAGCAGCCGTGACGACGCTCACAGCACCTGCAAATGAACCTAAGCCGAGACGCCCAATCACCAAGAAAGCCAAGAAAGGTAAGAAGAAAGTCACATTACCTAAGACCTTGCCTACCTTACCTACAACTGACGAGACTCCTACCACTCAGGCTACTGCGGTAGCTGAACCTAGCGTAGTGCCAGAGAGAAGCGCTCGCGACGTGGTGCCCACAGCGTCCCCGGACGAAGGAAGACTGGCTGTCCTTGAAAAGGCCATCCAGATCTTCCAAGATGTGCTGGGGGCGCTACGAGCGAAGAAAGATCCAGTGTCGGTCATCCTTAAGGGTATGACCGAGTTACTCCAACAGTATGGGTCGTAACAACATTAGGATACTGCACTGGAACGCCCGTGGGCTTAAGCGAAAGACCACGTTACTTAAAGCGATACTAAAGGAACAAGACATCGATGTGGCCTTAATTAATGAGACTATGCTGAACCCGGCAGATAGTCTCAAGTTCTCAGGCTACATCACGCACCGGCTGGACGAAAGAACGACTAACAGATATTATCGAGGGTTGGCGATAATCATCAGAAGGAACATCGTACACCAGCCAGGAAACCAACTTAACCTTGCATCCATGTCCGCCCTGGGCATTGACATCCACATAAACGGCTCAGATATGCGAATTTACGCCATCTACCGCCCTTGTGGGCGCATGAACTTGGATGATATCAAACAAATAATGAACAACCAGGATCCTACCCTTGCTGCGGGTGATTGGAATTGCAGGCATATAAACTGGAATTCCAATTACACATGCCGCGAGGGGAGGAAACTTGCAAAACTAGCGGAAGACCATCAGATTCTGACACATGGCCCAGAAACGCCCACGCACTTCCCAGACATAGCCAGTCAATGTCCAGATGTCATAGATTTCACCTTAACCAAAGGCATGGATGCAAACCTCATAACGCAAGAGGTCCTGGATTACAACACACACTCTGATCACCAGCCAATCCTGATAGTGGTAAGAAGCGAGCCGGTGCGAGCCCGCCAAAAACCACGGAAGAAGATAGACTGGGAGATCTTCCACCGGGAGCTAGAGAAGTCAACGTCTACGCGACCTATCACCCAGGCCGCGGACGTTGATCATCTAGCGGAAGATCTCACGGAAAAGATGGCAGAAGCAATCGCGGCGGCCACTACCACAACCACACAGAGAGGCCAGAACCAACGTCTACCAGCCTACATATCTAGGCTAATAAAAGAAAAGAGGGAACTCCGAAAAAGATGGCAAACGACGAGATGCCCACAGATCAAGACCCAATTGAACAACCTCACAGACAAGGTCAAAGTTGAACTTGAAAGATACTATGCTGTGAAATGGGAACAAACAATCAGTGAAGCGAGCGATGACTGGGCGTCGATTCACAGACTGTGCCGTCACTTCACCCAAACGAAGCAACCTATAAGACCTCTTAGACACCGCGATGGCACACTAAGATACCACGCAATTGATCGGGCGGAAATCTTTGGTGAACACCTTGCCGAACAGTTCAAACCAAACCCAGCGAGCCTCTCCAACCACAATCATATACAGACAATAGAAGAACACCTTAGAGATTATTTCAAAGAGACCATCCTTAACGAAGAAGACCCTATCAGCTTCTCTCCAGGACAAGTCAAGAAGATGATAGCCAGAACGAAACCCAGGAAGGCACCGGGCGCTGATGGCATCACGAACATGGCACTCCGTCAGCTGCCGTATCGCACCATTGCGGCCCTGACGCGTTTGTTCAACGGCATCATGCGCACCGGAAATTTCCCACGCTCTTGGAAGACCGGACATGTTATCATGATACCCAAAGCTGGGAAAAATATTCTACTCCCATCCAGCTATAGGCCTATCACACTATTACCATCGATCTCTAAGGTGTTCGAGCAGCTTCTACTCCAACACATTCACCACTTCTTTACACCGAGAAAAGAACAGTTTGGGTTCCGTGCACAACACAGCACAACCCAACAGCTGGCTAGAGTCCTACACGCACTTGCTGGTGCTGTTAACAAAAAAGAGAGTGCTATAGTGGTTTTCCTAGACATGGAGAAGGCTTTTGACAGGGTTTGGCACCCCGGTCTTATCTTCAAGCTGGCAAACCTTAAGATGCCCCGCAGAATCGTCAAGGTGATTCAATCATTCTTGGAAGGCAGGAGTTTTCGGGTGATTGTGGAAGATGCCCTTTCACAAGAATTCGAAATAAGAGCCGGAGTACCCCAAGGTAGCTGTCTGTCACCTACTTTATACAGCTGCTACACAGATGACATCCCCTCTCCCAAAAATATTACCCTGGCACTGTATGCAGATGATGCGGCATACATCAGCACATCCATACGAGAGAGTCATGCAGCGCACAAAATGCAAAAAGTCCTAGATGACCTCAACGATTGGTTGAACAAATGGAGGTTGTCAGTGAATGTAGGTAAAACGCAGGCCATGAAAATGGGAGTCAGGGACTGCAAACTACCTAAGCTGAAACTCCGAGAAGAAGAGATCCAATGGAGCAAGACCTGCAAATACTTAGGCGTCCTGATTGACAGCTCTCTCACGATGAACGCTCACGTGAAAAGAGCAGTTGATCAAACCAGAGCAGCAGCCGCAGTCCTGTATCCCATATTAACTTCAAAACTCCAAACCAGGCAGAAACTCGCTATCTATAAGACGTACATCCGTTCACGGCTTACATACGCCGCATCTGCCTGGTATCAGCTAACCAACACCACCAAGAGGAACCTGATCGAAGCACAACAAAGCAAAGTGCTCCGAAAAATTGTCGCCGCACCGCGATACGTAAGAAATGCCGTCATACAAAGAGACCTCCGCATGGAAACGGTAGCGGATTTCATAAAAGAGCAAACCACGAGGCTGTTCGAAAGAGCCGAAACGTCAGTACACCAGCACATCAGGGACCTGGCGCCTTGGCGAGCAACAGCTTCTGATAGAAAAGCCTACCCTAGGGACATATCCCTAACCACACCTCAAGGTATCACCTGACCCAAGTCGCCACCCCGTTCGCTGTTTGAGGCTTGAGGAGTTATCGTATATCGTCTACATGTCGTCTTCTTCATTAGTTTCACTTCACAAGATTTCATTCGAATGCAAATGCTTGACTTTTAGTGATACAAACCGAACAAATATGCATAAAGTTATGCATGTGTGTTTTCACGTTTCTCAATTGCTAATAGATTTCATTTACTTATCAAAATCATAGTTTTCTAAATCGATTCATGAAAGACTGGGTTCTGAGCAAAGAGAAAAAACTTTTTAGTTCTGAGCTAAGAATCATGAGAAAACGGAGCAAAATCAAGTTCTTTGCAATTATTTGGAATCGATTGGAGTAGTTTATGTACACTATTTTCAACTTTTTTCAATTTTACTATTGTATGTACTACTACATATTTACTGTTATTCTATTGTTTACCTAAATTTTAAATATGACTATATTTCAGGAAACTCGGAATTTATAAATGTTTACTTAAAAAATAAAAATGAAATAGATGCAAAATAAATTAACCCTAATTTAATTATTACAAACTGAATCTCAGAATTTTCGATGATTTTCTTCAAATGGGGCCCCGGACCAACACTTAATAAAAGAGGTTGCTGTCTATTGTAATAATAATGGAAACATAATTTTTAATTATTTTAGTTGATTTTATTTTTATTATAAGATTTTGAGTTCTGCATCTTGATCAATTGATTAAGAACGATATCCTTAACCATAATTTTATGTAATGTCAATTCTGTGATCGTATTAAAATCTAACAGCAGAACCGAATAGACCATGAACAAGGCACAGAATTTGGCAATAAAGGCCCAGCATAGAAGTCACTGGTCCCGTTTTGGACCAAAAGAATCTCCTCCTTTGAAGAATAGACTATTTCCAATTCTGCAGTAAAATGTAGACGACTGACTATTCACGTCACCAAAATCGTGACTACTAAGTGGTGGAGCCCCGAAACGTCACGGGTATATGGTACCACAATTATGATTCTACCTAAAAACTTAGGTAGAATTATAATTGTGGTAGAGATGAACCGAATGTTATTGTAGGTACTAAATAGCCATGTTACTTGTACATATTTAATAGTTAATGTATGTACATATTAAACATAGTTTAACTATGTCTTATTTCGCTTTAAATACCGATAAGGGATTTGGTATGGCCCTAAATGTTTATTTACAATAATTATATTTCATATCACTAAACCGCTTCAAGGGAAATATTTAAACGAATTCATTAAATATACGATTCACAAGAGACTAATTTAAAACGGACTTCGCAATAACTACGACCACAAAACCTGTGGGAAATTTAGAGCGGAGGTATGACTATCAAATATTATGACTATATCTCATCAGGACACCTCTACATACTCAATTTTCTCGCACGAAAACATTCAGAAACGTGACACGAAAACAGCCTATCTCAATTTTTAACAAAAATTGCGGGTAGCAACCGTATTCCGCACAGGACTTCTATATTTTATTAATCAGATTATCCTTTCCAGCATTACTGAGTCCATAAAAAAGAACCTTAATATATTCAATCTTAAAACAAAGTTACGAAATCTCGAATAAAATTTCATCAGAATAAATTTGGAAGACGCTTGAAATTCGTTAGGATCAAAGTATTTCATATTAAGTCCGATGTTTAAGGAAAAAAAGGATCTATACTTTAGGGTAGCTCGTTGATGTAATATTAAATTGTTGCTCTGTCTTCGAGGACAAGGATCGCTAGTTCGACCATTCTGTAAGTTTTTTTTTTATCGTATGCAGAATTAAATGTTTTAAATTTCATGAAATTTGGCTTTTTATTTGTATTTATAATTCTTATATTGTGACATTGAATTTTGTCTTTAACCTCGTGTGAAGGATTGGCTGTACGAGCCACTACCATCCTGGCTACTAGGTGGTAGAGTTCTGCATTATCTTATCCGAGTGTGGACTGTGGTACCACCGCGCACTTATTCCTGTCGCAATAGCGTGAGCGCTCATCAGTGTCGTGTTTCGGTTTGGAGAATAAGGTAGCCGGAATACTTATGCATGGTGGCATCAGGCCTCGAAACAGGATGGCAAAGCACCACTAACATCTGTGGTGTCTAT
>DWDH01000036.1:0-10013 GCA_022343005.1 Apodemia hepburni
ATAGCTAGTTTGATAGCAGTTTCACAATTTGTGCAATTCAAACAAAAATATAAAAGTCTCTTGAAGCATAATAACAGTTTTTTGAAATAAAAAGCAAGTTCATTTTGTTGCTGAAATTATCTACTGTAATGAGTTCCATCCTGAGCAAACAATGAAGGATTCACGACTAGATTATATTGTACTGTCTGCAGTCAGCCCAGTCCGAAATAAAATAGAATTCTAAGACTTCTTTCTTGAGACTGTAGACTTAGCTGATTATTTAACACACATTTGTTAAATAATCAGTTAAGTCTACAGTCGAAGAAGAACTACAGAAGTGTTGTGAAGAGATCACCTCTGTAGTCTAGTAGTTTAATTCTCAGGTTAGGCAACTCAGAAATCTTTTTTTAGCTTTTTGATAAAAATATCGTTGGCTGAGATTGGCGACATACTCGGTTTGTGATAGGCTTGCCACCAGCATACATTGCATTATATACACACAAAGTTATATTTTTTTTGAAGTTTTTAAAATATCAAAGTGATATTCGGTTGCATGACTAAAAGTAAAATAAGTGTACTCGTAAATATAATATTGCGTTTTGGATAATTTAAATATCATACATTATTCCATTCAATTGTTAATTTAATCGTCGATGTCAATTCCTCATAGACCCAATTCAATCATAAATAGAATTCAATGTGGTGTTCTTACACTTTTGATATTTCGTGTTCTTCTTTTTGGTTATATGTATCGATAATTGTTGTTGCAAATACTCATTTAAGTTTAGTGACGACTAAAAAGTCTAAGACACAAAAGAAAACTATAGTCACATTCTTCTCGCAAAAATGAAAAAAATGACTATCGCTGTCCAGCTTGCAAAGCTAAAAAAAAGGAACGCTTCACTGAAACTACTCCTGTCCGTCAAGGCAAGCGCGGCAACGAACAAACAATGGTCGCGTCGGCGGTGGAATCTCCGAATGTCATAGCAGAGGCGGGACCGGCCTCTTTGCCAGCAAACATCATAGAGTCTTTTACTCAATCCATGCTGCAGCTGCAGAGTGCTTTTGACACAATGAAAAATGAAATGCATGCTTTCACCTCTTCCCTCAACTCCACATCGGAGGAAGTGGAACACTTTCGTAAGGAAATCCATGCTATTAAAAACGAATTGAAAGAGCTCGACCGATACAAGGCAGAAGTAAATGACCTGCGCGCTGAGGTCACAATATTGCGACAGGAGCTGGACCACAAACAACAGCGAGAGTTTCTTCGAGATGTAGAAATCACAGGTATTACCGAGCATCGAGGTGAGAATCTGCCACACTTAGTATCAAACCTCGCGGCAAAACTCGGAGTCAGTTTGGACCCCCGTGACGTGGATGATGTCAAACGCGTTGGCATTCGCAATGGTGGGAGTCAAATAGAGAAACCCCGTCCCGTTATAGTCACTCTGACAAGGCGGGCATCGCGAGACCAACTGCTGCGTGCGGCCAGGATTCGCCGTGGCATTACCACTAACATGATTGAAGTTCCAGGTAATTCTCGTCAGATCTATGTAAATGAACATTTGACAAAAACTAATAGAGTACTATTTAGTAAAGCTCGCTCTACCGGGTCACAACTCAAATTTAAATTTGTATGGACGTCAAATGGTAACATCTATATGAGAAGAACAGAAACGAGCTCTGTAATACGTGTGAATTCGGAATCTATCCTAGAAAAACTGTTAAAAAATTCGTTAGGCAATTCTCAGGATGCTAATATTCAGAACTCCTGACCAACGTGATGCTTTTGGGTTCGGTAATGTCGCTCAAACTCATGATTTTTTGGCTATTTGTATCAATTTTCCATTAACTGTTTTTCTGGGTTCACTAACCTGGATAATATGTAAACTTCTTTTATTTTATTGTCACAAACTATCACTTGTTAATTTTTTCGAAATATTAAAACATGTATCTATTATAAGTAGTATTAGAGAAATTGTAATAATTATCACTTTTTTTACATTACGAGTTTTTAACCAAACAAATTATAAAAATATTAATTATATTTTTTCTCTGTTTTTATTGTATAATACAAGTCAAAGAGAGAGAAAAATCATCATACTCACCTTTGCACAAAACACACGATTAGTATTAATTTTATTCGTATTTCCTTTTAAAATATCAATAGAGCTTAAAAAAGACTGCATTGTATCTGCTTTGCTAAAAGTGAAATTTTTCTATAATACTAATTTTAGTAAAATAATTCGATTTTTTTGTAGTTGTTATAAACATCACATAATTGCTAAACAATGCAGATTTGTCTTTTGTAGTACTTTGCTGATAGCGCCTTGTGAGAAATGTTGGTCTATAACTCAAGCATTTTTACCATTGTTGATAATTTTTTTTTCCTATACAGTATGGCTAATTTTGACCACATAGTACGATTAGATAACATTCTTGATATTAATTGTGTTAATGTAAAATCTCTAGAAGATTGTAGTTCAGTCTTTAGCGACAATTATAATTTTAAAATACTTACCTTTAATATTCGAAGTATTCACAAAAACTTTAATTCCTTTCTTGTGGCGCTACATAGACTTAGCATAACCCTTGATGTGATTATACTCACAGAGTGTTGGCTTAATACAAATGCGGTTATTGGCAGGATTCCAGGCTACGTCTCTTTTTGCACGCAGCACAACTTAAACCAAAATGGTGGTGTTGTGGTGTACGTGAGAGAGTGCTGGAACCCTGCGGTGTCAGAATCGCACCTAGAGGAGGCGTGCTGCTTGGCTATAGAGATCCCTGAAATTGACATGGTCATTTTAGGTGTGTATCGTTCACCTTCTTTTGAAAATACGACTTCTTTCTTCACCTCACTTGGAAATTGTCTCGAAACTTTTAAAAACTCTTCAAATATTATTTTGGCTGGTGATATTAATATCAATATCTTATCACCTGAGCAAACAAAGTACAACTCAACTGAGTACCTCTGTATAACTGCTGAGTATGGCCTTCTTCCAGCTATTACTCTGCCAACTAGGTCAGGGTCTTGTTTAGACCATATTTTTATAAAATCTTGCCTGCCCGCTATAGGTGCTGTCTGCGAAGTTGATATAACTGATCATAAAATAGCCATTATGGGCCTGGTAAACCGAAGCAAAAAAAAAAATAAGCCACATAGGTATAAAACAAGAATTGATCACGAGAAAGTTTCGGGTGAATTGGAAAACACTGATTGGTCTCGGGTCTTTAATAAGAAAAATGTTCATGAAGCTACTGAAATCTTTATGGACATTTTAACAAATGCAGTCAAAAAATTTACTTACCAAACAAAGATTAGTCGATCTAAATTAAATATAGAGCCATGGATCACTCCTGGACTTATTCGCTGCATTAGGCATAGAGACCGTTTACATTTGCTTGCTAGAAAACAACCAAATAACCTTATAATAAATACATCTTACACGAGATATAGAAATTTTTGTAATAATTTATTACGAAAAATAAAACGTGATTATGAGAACAGGGAACTAGAAAAAAACCGCAATAATACCAAAGATTTGTGGAATTCCATCAAGAAAATATGTCACTTAAATAAGGGAAATAGCAATCCTCCTCTGGGGCTTTTGACTAATTCAAACGACCCGATTCTGGGTATTAATACCTGTAATGACTATTTTGCTTCAGTTGGACATAAGTTAACTAGTAAAATCCTGGCAAAAACAAAAGAATCGCAGTACAGTCTGGCAGCTAAAATAAACACTACAAAAGGACCCTCAAAGTCGTTTTTCCTGGCCCCAGTAGACTCTCGGGAAGTTGACAAACTCATATCGGATCTCAAAAATGACTGCGCGCCTGGTTTTGATGGTTTTACTAACACACTCGTAAAATCCATAAAACCTCATATTACTACGCCATTAACACATATTTATAATCTCAGCTTTAGGTCCGGTAGCTTCCCGAATATATGGAAACTTGCTTCCGTAATACCTATCTATAAGGATGGCCCCAGAGATTCCCCCACCAACTATAGACCAATCTCTCTCTTAAGCGTTTTTTCCAAATTACTAGAAAAACTTATGAATAAGCGCTTGAGAGCTTTTCTTGACCATCACCGGTTGATATCAAGTCGACAATTTGGTTTTAGGACGCACGTCTCAACGGAAGACGCTGTGCAGAAACTGGTTGACTTGGTAGTGACTCACATGGATGATGGTCTTTGTTGCTATGGGGTTTTCCTTGATCTCGCCAAGGCCTTCGACACGGTCTCTGTTCACATTCTTCTACGTAAGCTAGAAGGAATGGGAATTCGTGGGATTGCCTTGGAGTGGTTCCGGAGCTATCTTTCAAATAGAAAGCAGTTTCTTAAAATTGATGATGTCAAAAGTTCAGTAGTCTCTGTTGAGTTTGGCGTACCACAAGGCAGCATTCTGGGTCCATTACTCTTCTTAATTTATGTAAATGACATCCACAGTCTTAACATAGAGGCGTCGGATATTGTGTGCTATGCCGACGATACTGCTATTCTCTTTTATGGAAAAGGGTGGGAAAATGCTAGAACTGCTGCAGAGAAAGGTATGTATTTAATAAATAAATGGCTGCAAAATAACCTCCTTACATTAAATACCAAAAAAACCAAATTCATGTGTTTCCACAAAACCGCCAAAAGCCAACCTCCTCAAACACCTGATCTCAAGATCCACACATGTGGATATAATACAATGTCAGCCTGTAATTGCGAGTCGATACAACATTCCAAAAATCTTAAATATTTAGGACTTATATTAGATGAACGTCTAGATTTTGAACTGCACATTTTGACATTGTCAATGAGGATCAGGAAAGTGATAGGCATAATGAAAATATTACGCAATTCTGCTAGTATTAAAATAAGGACAATCGTTTATCTTGCCATCTGCCAGTCCTTGTTTACCTACTGTATTGGAGTATGGGGTGGCTCGGCCAAAAAGTTTAATCTTCTTCTTGAAAGAGCGCAGCGTGCAGTCCTAAAAGTCATGCTTCATAAACCCTTCTGGTTTTCTACGGATGAACTTTATAGGGAATCTGGAGTCCTAAGGGTTCGCCAACTGTACATATTGAGAGCTTGTATTTCGACTCACAGAAGCATGTTAAATTCCAGCAATTACAAGGCGTTATTAAAGAGAAGAGTTTTTAGGTTGGGGCTACCTAAGGTAAAATCTGCTTTTGCAAAGAAATTTCCACTTTATGCTCACAATGCAATTTATAATAAAATCATTAACATATGTGACTTCAAAAATTTGACTGTGAAGCAAGCTGTGCATAAAATCCAATTATGGTTAAAAACTCTTGATTATACAAAAACAGAATCTATATTAGAATCTTTGTAATATTATGACAATAAGTTTAATTTTTAATTATTATTATTAATATTTTGTACATTTCATTTTCGTTACTTTTCTTTAATTTTACATTGCATACAATTTTCATTACTTTTAAGATTTTATGTTTATTTGCGTTAATTCCAGCTGTACAAATAAAAATGGTTTCTCAAGTCACAGGCTCTGCCTAGTTTGGGAACCCCTGGTAATTATGTAAAAATATTTGATGTAATTATTGATGTAAATAAATAAATAAAAATAAAAATAAATATCAGCGCACATACTGCCTATGATATAAATGATGAAACATATGAGCCCCCAGAAGAGGTTGATTGTACAGATATTGAATATTCAAATATTACGTTACGGCCAAGAAAAAATAAAAATGTTGAGGCAAATTTAATTGAGCTTCACATTCCTGTTACTTATGAGGAAGCAATCAATAGCAAAGAATGTCAGTCGTGGTTGAAAGCTATAAGTGAAGAACTAGAAGCCCATCGCACCAATAACACCTGGAGTTTAGTTGATAAAGGAAACCATAGAACCATAACATCAAAATGGGTTTTCAATGTCAAAAGAAATCAGAGTGGTAAGATAGATTTGTATAAAGCACAACTTTGTGCGCGTGGATTCACACAAGTTGAGGGAATAGACTATAGTGAAATATTTTCACCTACTACTCGATACGAATCAATTCGAACAATGTTATCTCTCTCTGCTGAATAAAGTTGGAATATCAGGCAGTTAGATGTTAAAACGGCCTTCTTGTATGGCGAATTAGAAGAAGGTATATTCATGGAAATCCCGGATGGAGTAAAAGCACCTGAAAATAAGATATGTAAACTAAACAAGTCTTTATATGGTTTAAAGCAGGCCGCCCGTTGTTGGAATAAAAAGTTTACAGACTTTTTGTTAAAGTTTGGTTTTGTTCAATCGAAGTCAGATAACTGAGTGTTTGTTGGAAATTTTACTGGGATTAAAGCCCTATTAATTCTATATGTAGACGATGCTTTATTAATGTCCGAGTCAAATAGAATATTAGATGAAATTACAAATTATCTTAAACAAGGGTTCAATATAAAAGTACTGAATTTAAGTAGGTTTGTTGGTTTAGACATTTTAAAAACTGATGATTTTGTATGTATAAGTCAAAAACAATACATTGAACAGATAATAAATAAATTTAATATGAGTTCAGCACACCCTTGTAACACACCTGTAGATATCAATGTACAAATATCAAAAAATACTGATAGTGAGTATATAAATTTTCCTTATAGGGAAGCCATAGGGTCATTATTGTTCTTAGCTACACCTACACGGCCAGACATTGCATATGGTGTAAATCTATTAAGTAGATATATTAACAAACCTAGTGTATGTCATGTTACTCAGCTTAAAAGAATAATTCGGTATCTTATTAAGACCAAAAATTTATGTATAAAATATCAAGGCCAAGAAGAATTAATTGGATATTCAGATTCAGATTTTTCTGGGGATTTAGATACAAGAAAATCGACCACGGGTTATATTTTTATGTTAAATGGTGGTCCTGTATCTTGGTCTAGTCAAAAACAGTCTTGTATAGCCCTGTCAACAACTGAATCAGAATTTATGGCTGGTTGTGAAGCGGCCAAAAATCTTTTGTGGTTAAAACAGTTTTTCAAAGAAATTGGTGTTAATCAAAATTGCACAACTATATGTATTGATAATCAAAGTACTATTAAGCTAATAAATAACCCAGTTAATCATAAAAGGACAAAACATATTGATGTGAAATTCAATTTTATAAGGGAAAAAGTACAGCAAAAACTAATTGATATTAAGTATGTGCAAAGCTCTGATCAGCTAGCTGACATCCTTACTAAAGCTCTACCTACATTTAAATATGAAAACATTAGAGATGAAATATTGTCTGTTGTGTAGATTATTTAGCTTTAATGTTTTATATTTTTTTGTTTGTATAAAATTAGTGGGAGTATTGGAGTAAATTTTATATTTAAAAAAAAAAAGAAGTTATGGTACATGACCTCATTTTCATCTTGTCTATGATATGTATTATCTGTCTGAGTTACATGTGTAGTACATATATTTGATCTGTGCATTTGTTGTACTTGTCGGTGTTTAAAATAAAGAATTCTTAGTTATTCTAATTATTATTTCGAATAGAACAGGTTATGGGACCCAGTCAACGTATTTAATTAAAATAACTAAAGAGCAAGTGTAAATTGAAGCCGTGTTCAAGTTTGACTGTAGAAACGCGTGTACATAGAAATCCGCGTATATAATCCGCGTAAATAACCTATAATGGAGTTCGGAAAGACAATGAGTCTTGAAAAATTCGATGGTACAAACTTTAAACAATGGAAGTTTCAAATAAAATGCGCCCTGCGTGCAAAAGGATTAGATATCTATGTGCCAAAGCCAGAATGTGCGACACAATGGAATAAGGACGATGGGATGGCAATGTTCATCATGACGTCTGCAATGGATCTAAAGCAAGGAGCACTTGTTGAGAATTGCGAATCAGCATTTGAAGTCATGACTAAACTTGAATCAATTTATGAACAAAAATCCGAGATGACAAAAATGATGGTACATGAACGCTTTTACAAGTACAAAATGTCGCCGGCTGACAGCATCGCTCAACATATATCTAAAGTTTGGCTAAGCAATTAAAAGAAAGTGGTGAGGATATAAGTGATACTGCAATCATTACTAAAATATTAACTACCCTGCCTCCTAAGTATAGATCTCTCCGTCAGGCATGGATATCACTTGATTCAAAGAAACAAACTTTAATTAACAGCTCGCTTATTGGATGAAGAGGCAAGCCTAAATGTCGATGAAGAAATAGAAACAGCCTTACTTGTGGCAAAACAAAGTGCAAACAAGAAACATTTTCCAAAAATAAATAGTGCGGTGACTGAAAAATCACATCGTTTTGTGTGTTATAGTTGTGGTAAAAGAAGACATTTTGCAAAAGATTGTCAAACCTCTAAACAGAAACAAAACCAAAGTGAGAAGAGTATGTTGGCATTCAATGTAGAAAATAATGATTGGAAATATGATGATGAAAGTATTAGTTGGATATTAGACAGCGGTGCATCAGCTCACATGTCTTATAAACGAGAAAACTTTACGGAATTATATGAATATACCGGAACTGCACTAAAACTTGGAAACCAAGAAGCCATAGATGTGGTTGGTCAAGGAAAGGTATTGTTCAACAAGTAGGTCAATGGACAGTGGGAGACATGCATAATGGAAAATGTTCTTTATGTGCCTAAACTGAGAAGAAATTTATTTTCAGAGGGTGCAGTGACTAGACTAGGATATAGTATTGTAAAAAAATATACTGAAGCATTTATTTAAAAAAATGATAAAGTTGTGATGTGTTCATCTCTACAAGATAATAATTTATACGAATTAAAAATAAAAACAACTCAAAATCCAGTCTGTAACATTGTCCTGACATCAGACCTTAAAACTTGACATAAGCGCTTGGGACACTTGAATGTGAAAGAAATACAAAAAATGTGCAAAAATAATTTGATTACTGGTATAGACTTGTCAAACTGCAATAAATTTGTTTGTGAAGGTTGTGCCTATGGCAAGCATGCACGTCAACCATTTCAGAAATCAAATCGAGGACCACTGCAACCAGGTGATGTAGTTTATAGTGATGTTTGCGGACCATTCAACGTGCCATCTGTACAAGGTATGAAATATTTTGTCCTATTTAAAGATGCTGCTACAAGTTTTAGGTATGTGTACTTCATTAAGAACAAGTGTGAAGTGTTAGACACCTTCAAAAAATATAATGCTAAAGTAAAAACCCTCTTTTCTCATGGTGTACGTATATTACATACCGATAATGGCGGTGAATACAAAAGTAATGATTTCAAAGAATATTTAGATAAGGAAGGTATTTCTCATGAATTTAGTGCCCCGTACACGCCTGAACAAAACGGCCGGTCTGAAAGGGAAATAAGAACTATAACAGAAATAGCACTTTCTCAATGCTGTATGCCCGCAGTGTTCAACTTAATTTATAGGCAGAAGCTGTGAATTGTGCTGTGTATATTTTAAACCGCACATCTTCTAGCCAAACTCCTAACATTACTCCCCTAGAACTTTGGAGTGGCATTAAACCCAGTTTAGACTACATCAGAATATTCGGGTGTGAAGGATATGTTCATGTGCCTGACCAGCTTAGACAGAAACTGGATAGTAAAAGTCGAAAGATGGTGTTAGTTGGTTATGATAACACTAACTACAAAATGTATGATCAGGATACTAACAGAATAACGATATCAAGAAATGTTATTTTTGATGAACAGAAGAGTCCCAAATTAAGAGACAATAAAGCTCAAATTCTTATTTGTGATGAAGATACAGTCAATGAAACTGTGGAGGTGATAGACACAGAGTCAGAGCAGGATTGTGGAAGTGATTGTTTTTTTCGCTAGAGGTCGTCTAAACGCAAACTAACATTGTAAAAAAGCTCCGTATTTTTTATTGAAAATAATTAGTTATCGCTTTTATTTTTGTCTTGATTTTACGTTACGTGAATAATAATGATACTGTACACCCGCGTAACTGTTATCTTGAGTTGTCAGTGAAAAACAGTGTTAAATAATTATGTTTTCATTCGTACAACCGTTATTGAAGTTTTGAACTGAA